>APFE031637576.1:0-50303 GCA_000404065.3 Pinus taeda
GTCTAGCTTGGTGAAATAAACAACTTCTTTCAATTGATCTAAAAGATCATCTATGCGAGGAAGGGGATAATGATTTTTTATTGTTATCTTATTGAGTGCTCAGTAATCAATGCAAATTCTCCACAAGCCATCTTTCTTTCTCACCAAAATGATTGGTGACCCATATGGTGATATGCTAAGTCTGATGAACCCTTTCTCGAGCAACTCCTGCACCTGCTTCTCGATTTCAGCATTCTCTAAAGAAGACAACCTGTACATTCCAATGCTAGGCAATGGAGCATCTTGATGCAAAATAATATCATGTACTATTTCCTTTTTGGGTGGCAGACCTTTAGGTTTTTGAAACAAGATATCATACTCTGAAACAACCTTTTCTAAATCAACTTGCTGTTTAGCATTACATCCCTCAAATACATTGGTTTTATCAGGTTTCTTTTCCTTTACAACCATCAGTAAGAATTGTTTGCATGAATTTATCATTCTTTTCATCTTCCATGAGTTTATGAGAGTATAATTATTCTTGAGCTTATGAGCTCTTACAAAGTATTCGATTCCATCTTTAACAAGTAGATACTTATTCTCAGCTCTATAGAAAATAGCTTTCCTATCATACAAGTAAGGACTTCCTAAAATAATTCCAAATATATCCAAAGGAATTATGTCTAACTCAACCTCATCTACAAATGTTGACCCAAAAGAAAACTTGAGTTTGCACTGTCTAGTCACTTGTAGTTATGCTTTATCATTCAACCATCCTAATGGGTATGGTTTCTTGTGAGGTGTAGTTGCTAATCCCAATTTCTTTACAATTGCTTTAGAAATAAAATTTACATGTGAGCCACTATCAAACAAAGTATGAATCTTTTGATGTTTGGAAACAACTCGAATATGGAAAAGCTCATGTCTTTTTCTCTCATGTTCTTCATCAATAACAGATTGAGCAAAATTACTAGTAGATGCTCCAGAATTCTTACCTTTTATACCTGTGGCTGCAATGATTGTTTCATCTCCCAAGTCTGACCCCAAATCTTTCTGAATAGCTGTAGCAATCTTCTTCTTCTTGCCCTCGGATTTCTTAGGTATCAGCTTTGGATGCAGAATCCAACAGTGCTCATCATCATGCCCATCCTTTTTACAGTGAGTGCATGAAGCTTTGCTTTTCTGTGCAGTGTTTGCCTTCCTTTCTTTCCACTTCTGCTTTCTTTTCTCCTTGCTCTTGCTTGCAGTGGGTTGGGATAGTCCCCCAACTTCTAGATTTCCGTTCTTTCCTCTAGCCTCTAGATGAGTAGCTTTTACAGATACCTCATCTATACTAGTGGGATTAAACATGAGGATGGTATGCCTCATGTGGCTGTGTAGACCACCAATGTACTTCAAAAGAGTCTCTGGTGAGTCTAATGAGATCCCTGGAATCAATGGTCTCTTTCTAAATTCTTTAGTGTACCCTTGCACACTTTTCCCTTTCAACTGCCGAAGAGTTTGCCAACTCACCATGGCTTGATGCATGTAGGCCAATGGATAGAACTGCTTCTTGATTGCCGAAACAAAGTCACTCCAGACAGAGATAGTCTTACCATGTCTTTTCATGTCAGCTTGGGTTCTGCCTTCCCACCAAACCAAGGCAGTACCTCCTAGGCATAGGCTTGCCAGCTAAATTTTTCTCTTATCTAAGTTGATGTTCTATACTCTGCAATACACATCAATTTTTCTAATCCAATTGTCCAACTTTTCAGCATTTAACTCTCCATCATATATAGGCAAGTCAAATTTAACATCTAGCTTGATCAAAGAATGCTTTCTTATTATGCACAAGGCTATTAGGAGTGTGTGAAAAGTTTTCCTCTTTCCCTTTTCCTTTTGAGTGGTCATGGGAATGAGACTCATCTTCTTCTTTATCTTGTTTAGAACCTGATGAATCTTCATCCTTATGCTTTCTAAAGTCCCTATACATTTCTTCTACCATAGAATTTATAGCTAGGAAAGTTTCTATGAATTGAGGGTCTAGCCCCATAGAACCTTCCTCTGACATTGTCTTCTGAGGATAGACTCTCCCAATTTCAGGATTAGCTTCGACCAACTCTCCTTCTCCTAATTTGAGCTTTGATCTAGTGAGCATTCAACACCAAAACCATCACAAGCTTGTCTAACCTTAGAGCCTAAAGCTTTGATACCACTTGATCTGATAATCACCCTATGAGTGATCTCAGTTAAGAATTATTAAATGAAGGTATTACAGACTCATATGTTGGTGTATGTGCCTGTGTTATTTAAGCAACGGATTGATCAGATTGCAAATACACACAACTTGAAATGGAAACAACAGAGAAATACAGTAAGCAAATACAAGAACACAAGATATTAATAAGGAGTTCACCCTATCCTCCAGGGCTACATCTCCGGTCCAGCTCTCAGTGGTGGCCTTCTTTTATTGTGTCTTGATGTAGATAATTACAATGAAGGAGCTCAATATGAGTCTCCTAAAACAGATTGGCTTGGCAGGGTGGTTCTTGGATTCCCCAAGCAACTGGAGTACACTAACTCTCTTCCTTGCCAGCTCTTTGACCTCTCTAGTCTGATAGATCCTCTCAGGTATGGCTTGAATCTCTCAAGCTCTCTGGTGCTCGACACTGCCTTTGGTCAGATTGGCCCTCTACCTTCTTTGTGCTTTTTTCTTCACTGGTTTTTCTCTTTTCTGTCTTTTTTCTTCCTCTCCGGGTGTATCCTTTCTATTCTCTGTTCATGGCTTTAAAGCCATTAGAGCTCATGGCGGTTTGATTCCTCTTCCCCTCCGTCGATTTGCTTGCTACAGATTCGCTTGGATTTCCCTGTTTCGGCACCATCATTAGGCTCTTAGGGATGGCCACTTGTCCTGCTGTGAACTACGCCAACCTTTCGTTGGTTCAATTCTTCGGTTAGATCGCGGAATGAGTCTTCCGCCACCTTGGCGGTCAAAGTAGACCTCAAATTACTCTAAATTGTGGCTTATTCCCTCATCATGTTTGTCTTCTCCATCGGGCACGATCTCAGCCGTTAGATCTGGAGCCCCCAGATCTGGCGCCATTTTCTTGTCGCGTGCGGTTGACTAACTCGACCGTTAGCGCGCGCTAAGTGGCAGTTTCTTCTCTCATCCACTTGCCACGTGTCAAGCGCTGAGTGGAATTGCTCCTTTTTCATCAAAACTGCTTACCATCCATTGGTGCCCCCAATCAATACCGTCGGTTTTGTAGCAGGTCCCGCCTTTATCGCTTAGCCTTTTGTCCCATGGTTTTCCCAGCTCCCACACGACCGAGTGCTTGGGGCTTCTCCATTTTGAGGGTTTTTGCCCAGCTAAGCGCTAATCATGCATCAAAAACTCCCTTTGTTTCCCAATCCGGGCCTCCTAGGGGCTAATTTCATCTCCTGCGCAGTCTCCATGGGCCTCGGTCAACGCGCTTTGACCGAGGTCCTCGTCATTCCACACTGGTTACCACTGCCACTGGTTTAGAGGTGTTTTTGATTGCTGCTTTAAATTATTTGAAGTCTGTCTCGGCCTGGTACAACCATGGCTCTGTTAATCATTATTTATGGATCCAATTCGGATCACCATGGGTTCATGGTTGGACCAAAACTCTCCTTACGGATGTATCATATTTTCCATCGGAACTTCATCGACCAAAAGTTGTAACTAACACAAGAGAGATGGACAAAAGACTAGCCAAATGTTGTAGTGTAATAAGATTCTTTAGACTTTAGCCACACATACACTTAGAAGCTGCAATGCAGTCAGGAACAACACTTATTTATATGGAAAAAAAACAAAAAATTCAAGCAAAGAAACAAATGACAAACACGAAAAGACTATGTACATAGTGTGGGGCTATGTATATAGAGAGTCAATCTTCCCGTCAAGTGATTGAAGACGATACATGTGTTGTCCAAGCTTCTCATGTACTGTGTATGGTCCAATCCATAGGGGATGAAACTTAGTGTATTTTCCTTTGTCCTCGTGGGATTTATCCCACTTTACAACTAAGTCACCCACACTAAAGTTATTTTTCCCTACAAAGTTTCTATCAAACCACCTCTTGATATGTCTCTGGTGAATTAAGAATGTTTCTTTAGCTTTCATCGTTTCTTCCTATAGCTTGTGCAAAGTGTCCATCCTAGGTTGAACTAAAAGACATGGCTTGCCTTGGGACTCTTGGGACAGTTGGAGAGTGAGCAAGTAGATGTTCGACAGGAGGATGGATTCTTTTCTGTACACCAGGAAGTAACAGGAGGTGTTCAGAGAAGGTTCAGGTGTGACTCAGTCAGCCCATAAGGCATTCACCAAAGCAGAGTGCTAGTTTCACTTTTCAAAGAATATGGTCTTTTTGATGATACATATGAGGTTCTTGTTCATGGATTCAACAATACCATTCCCATGCAGATAATAATTAGCTGAATGTTTCAATATAATACCATTTTCCAATGCAAAATCATAAAGTCTTAACGATGAAAAATATGTTGCATAGTAAAAAACAAGTGACGTAAGAACTCCAAACCTGGAGATGATGTTCTGGTGCAAAAAGCTAGTGACTTCCTAATCATTCACCTATTTGAGCGGAACTACCTCTGTCCATTGTGTGAAATAGTCTGTAGCAGTTAGGATATAACGGTGTTGTTTTGATGAATGTGGGAAAATTTCCCCAATGATATCCAAGCCTCATTGTTGAAAAGGTTCTTCCATAGAAATGGGCAATTGATTTCTGATTTATGTCGGCGCACCTTTCATAGAATGGACACTTATGGGCATAGGCATGAGCATCTTGGAATAATGTAGGCTAGTAAAAGTCGGCCCGCATAACCTTATGTGTTGTAGTGTTTCGTACAAATTGTCCCCTGACTGGTCCATCATAGAGATCATGTAATACCTTTTCTGAATTGTGTGTCTCCAAACACCTGAGTAGTACTCCATTGTGGTTCTCCCTGAACAACATTCCATGCACCAATTGATATGATAATGCTTTAATTCAGAGTGCCCCCTTCTGTCGTGTGGAGAAGTGAGAGGGAACTGTGCCATGCTGAAGGTATTGGCACACATCCGTGTACCAAGAGTCTATGTCCATAGTGGGGGTGGCTCGCTCAATGTTGTACATTTCAATCCGTTGTTCCCATCTTGCGATCTCTTCTTCTTCATCTTTTGTGTTTACTACCTCTGCTGCTAATTGGAAAAGACCATGACCATTGATTGTGTGAACTGGCTTGATCTCTAGATCATATTATTGTAACTCGGTAATCTAGTTCACCCTCTTTTCACCCAACTATTGATGAACGAGCAATGATCTGACTGTTGGGTGTGGAACAGAGATAGAACAATGGTTCTTTAATAGATAGGGTTTGATGTGATTTACCGCCTTGTACACTGCATAAGCTTGTTTGTCCATGGTGGGGTAATTGAGCTGTGGTCCTTGGAGACTTGAAATCATGAAGGAGATAGGCCATTCATTTTTCAACTCATCCTTCTGAGTGAGAAAAACAACAAGAGAAATGTCAGAAGCAAAAGTGTAGAGAAAGAAGTATTTAACGAAGTCAGGATTGTACAATGCGAGTGCTTTTGCTATATCTTGTTCAATACGAGAAAACTTGTCCTTTTCCCTTTTATCCCATTTATAAATTGGGTCCTTCTTCACCATCTCCTGTAATGGCTTGACAATTTGGGCATAGTCATAGATGAACTTATGGAGGAAGTTGAACTTCCCCAAGAAGGACTACATGGATTTATTGTTCACTGGGTAGGGAATCTGTGTAATAGTTTTGAGCCTATCTAGGTCTACCTTGATCCAACTTTTAGCAATCATTTGTCCCATAAGATTACTTTCAGAAACTGCAAAGATACTCTTCTTGGGATTCAAGGATATCCTGTATGTATAACATCACTCAAAATTTTTCTTCAGATGGCATAAGTGGTCTAACCTTTGTTTGGAGAATATTGTCACATCTGTTGGGTGTAGGAATTACACTTAAGCAAACTCCTCAACACTTAATTTGTCAACTTGGGGGATCCGTAAACTTAGAGACGAAGAATAGGCAATGCCAGAGATGGTATGAATCTTTGTAATATAAATCCCTACTTTCTTTAAAGGAAAGGTTGCAGAATCAAACTAAAAAGAGAAAAAGGCAACTTGAACCATCAAAATAATCTAAGACTGGAACAAGGAAGAATGCATTTGCAAGAGGGAATTAAAGATAAAGGCAGTCACTTTAGCTAATTATTGTTTAACTACTGAGTGTGTGTTTTTCTTTAGTAGAGACACTTAGCAGTCTCATCAGATGGGCCCTTAAACCTGCTCCTTTAGAGATTTCCTTCTTGCATTAATTTGTCCTGTACTATCGCAGTCTACTGGCACTAGTGTAGGAACAAGAATTTATGCAGAAGGTATAAATGGTGTCTTTACTAAAGGCATTTTACTTCCTGCAAGGGCTTGAACTTTTCTAGGTTCAAAGCACTCAGATCCCATGGCAAGAAACTTGTTCTTGCATTGGATCAGAGCTTCCTACATTTAGCATTTAATTCTTACAATGAGAGCTTAATTATTGCAAGTGCGATTAGACTGTTAAATCAAATTGCACACATAAAAAGTGAATGTTTCTGATCTTGATAGAGTGCAAGGATAAAGAAACAATCAATATACATTTATCCTATCATAAGCATTTAATGAAAGAAAGAAGATTGCGGGAAGTAGACTAAGAAGGCTTGCTACATCACACCAACATGCACTGGTGCAGGTTCATTTCTCCTGCTTGGACCAGGCAGGGAAAACCAACCAAACAAAATTGCAGAAAAGGAAATATCACACCAACGTGCACTGGTGTAGGGTTATTTCTCCTGCTTGGACCAGGCGGGGAAAACCAATCTGAAATCAAGTGCAGGAAAGGAAATTTATCTACTTCAAACAACGGATCCACTTTCACTCAAACAGGAATGCATGTGCTTAAACTTAATTCGCACTTGACAATATAAATACCAATTGCAGAAAAACAGGAAATGGGGTAAATGTGCTGGGTTGGTTGGGCCCTAGCCAACCAGCGTGTTTCCCCTTTAAATAAAAGCACCGCTCAGTAATTTAATCAATTCATCAGCTCAACTACAGAAATGTGATTTGTAAAACATGAGGTGGAGCTCCCTTTTATTAATTCACTGAGGCAAGTACATACGTTAATACATCGTCTAGCCCAGTTTTGGGCGATAACAAAATACAACAACCTGTTACCGCCTCTCTGGCTGTGTCTCTATTCTATCCAAAAACTCCTCTAGTCCTATTTACATTCTACATTATATAGATCTTTGGCCAAAGGCCAAAATATAACATTCAACCGATTACATAACCAAACACAGAATTTAGCTTTTCGGCCTTTAAACTTAGACAGTTAGCAAAACTAGTCGTAACCAATCTCTAGCTTTCGTTCTTCACAGATTTGATCTCGGCTGCCTTTGGATCGATCTTGTTGTCGTGGTTGAAGCTGCTCTAAACGAGGCGATTCGATCTTGGCTGCCTTTGGCTCAATCTTGTTGTCATGGTTGAAGCTGCTCAAAACAAGGTGGTGATCAAGGAGGTTCGAATCTACTGCAAGGATTTGTTGTGCTGGCAACAGTGTAAGATCTGATCCTGCACTAGGATCAGCGGTCACGGTAAGTACTCTAACTACCAAATAAACATTGGAGATATCAATAAGTTACAAAGAGTGATTAAAAGTAAGAAATGATGTAATAAATGATTAATTAATGATAAGTTAAATTAAAAGTATGAAAAATAAAGTTTATACGAAATATGTCACCGTGCTTGGACTGGTGCAAGATGAGGGTGTATAAGAGAGGTAAAACAACAGTAAATGGTTATGATTTAGGAATTGGAAAATGGAAAAAAGAGGGCAAATTAGGGGGCTAACATCCTCCCATTCCTAAGCTATTGTGTGTCCTCACACAACTCTTTACCTTTGCAAAAAACCTTCAAAACTTTGAGCATCCCAACTCAATCCTGCTCTGGCATAATGACATCAACATGCAATGTTTTAGACTTCTTCTTTATGATTTTCTTTAGTTTCTTTGTCACCTTTTTAAGTCGCTTGAAACATTGCCCAGCTCGGTACTTCCAAACTCTAACTTTCTTTTCTTTTTCTGGATCTTCGCAGTTAATTCTTCTTTACTCTGTTCTTTATCCTCCTGCGCTTTAGCTATGAGCTATTCTAAGTTCTGCACTTGAAGCTCTAGTTCAACTATCCAAGCAGAAGGAGTTACCAAATCCTCTTCTTTTTCTGTCTCGACAGGGGCTTTGTCTTCCTCAAGGACCTCAATATCCCTCATGGTTACATTAGGAAATTCTTCTTCTTCTGGTTCTTTTTCTTATGGTTCTTCTTCTTGCACTGGTTCTTCTTCTTCTAGTTCTTCTTCTTGCACTGGTGCAGAAGGGGATTCAATGTCCTGTGGGGACTATGGTTCTTTGCCTGCACCAGATTATTTATTCTTTTTCCAGGGCTTTTTAATGAAATCTGCCAACAGAGTATCATCTTCAACCTCTGCAAATTTTGCTGCTTCCATAAGGACTAACAGGTTGTCTTCTTTGGGGGTCTGTGCTTGTACTGGTGGCAAGGAGTTTCTTCAATAGGTGCACTAGCTGTCTTCTTACTTGGATATGGGGCCCTTTCTTCTTTTGATTTTTCAGGTCGTTTCCTTTTTGCACTGGTGCAAGAAGGACTCCCCTTTACATTCTTACTCAGACCCTTGCTTATGTTGGTGGGGTCCTCTATCTCCTTTCTAGCAGTTGTCTTTTTATGTAGCTGTTTTAACAATGACTCCCAAGTCATGCCTTTAGCTTCTAATTGTTTCTGGACCAAAATCTTTATCAGGCCGTGGTGATATAACTTCTTGTCGGCCTGGTCTGCTCGTCCATCCCACACACCTTTCACCATTTTTTCCAAGCTCTTAAGCAAAATATAGGGGAAATTCATCCGCCATCGTATGTGTTGGGCAACTTCAAAATGCTGCAACATCCTAAAATGGTACACAAAAGTGCAGGAGTACCTTCCTTCACAGGTTACGAATTTCTGTAGGATGAAAAGGAGGTTCGCCACTGTCCTAGCAGGGCACTGTGCGGAACTCCTTCCTTCCAATCTACATTCATCTTCTTATCGACGACAGAACGTTGCCATCGCTTGCTTTCTAGTTTCTAATTTTTAAACCACTGCTCGCCAGTATTTTTCCAAGCCTGTCGCTGCTGCTACAAACTCTTCCGTAACCTCAAATTTTAGAGGCCCAATTTTTACTTAGCCATTTTTGAAACTTTTGGCAAACTATAAGGCCACTTCACTGTCGTGTCCATCAAACTTTTGCAAGAACTGAAGAAAGCCTGAGTCTCGCAATATTGCAAGACTATTACGATACTCAACAGTTTGTTCTACCCTATTGAGAGAGGAGGGTTCGCATTGAACAGGCGGCATCGCTGCTTAAAGGTTATGAACAGTCGAGAATTTGCATGCAACATCGGGAAAATTGGTTCTTATAGATAGGGATCCAATTGTCCACCATCCCTTCCATCTTATCACCCACTCATTCCACTGAAATAGCCATGGATACATGACATATTTGAGATCAGGTCAGATTGGTACTTGTGGCGGCATTTTAATGGCTAGGTGAGGTAATCATTACTAGTGAAGGACATCTAGGATTATGGTGGAAAGGGGAAATTATATCCAAGCAATGGTTAAATACTTCCGCATTCCTTCAGAATTAAAAAAAAAAAAAAAAAACTTAGCATTCATTACAAAATGATCATGATTCTTAACTTAAGAAACACCTTGTACTTTAAATAATTTTCTCCTAGTTAGTATGATAGCACAAGTACTCATCGACTAAGTGAAGGGACTTCTTATAAACTTTCATGATGACCACTTTCCTATGATGTATGCTATGAAAAGAACAAATTGTACTATGTTTCTGATAGGGTGCATTCTTTCACCAGTCTGCTTGCACCACTTAAACTATGCTATTCTACTAGTACCATTCTGCTTGCATTATTATATAGAACGACATGCTTGCACTAGTACAAGCATAATATCTGAAAAGTAGGGAATTTAAGTAAAATATAGGCTGGACTTCCTACATGGCTTCCTCAACTTATAATGGAAATTTGCTTCGCCCTTTCTTGATGCTTCAGAGCATATCCTTTTGCTCTTTGTGCATGAGATCCTGTAATGAATTCATGAGGGAACAAAGAAGTGGGAAAAGGGAAATTTCAGAATGGGAAGGAATTTTGTTATAGGGATTCTAGGAATAGTACCACAAGAGGGGATAAATGGAAGTAGGATAGGGAAAATTTTCAAGGGTAAAGTGGGGTTTTTATGAAACGGATAGGGTAAACTCAAAAGAATATGGGAAGGTTAATCATTATGGGATTGAAGAAGACAATTGAGGGAATATTATGAAAGTGGAATATGAAGAAAGGCAAAAATTTTCTAGAAGGTCTGCCTGCACTGGTGCAAGAAAAAATAACTGCAGCGAAAATTAAGCGTTACTTGAATAAAAATATCCATGCTAATTACCCCAATTGTATAAAGGTTGGTTATGCTGAACCTACTTTTACTTGGTGTAATGAATTCATGAGGGAACAAAGAAGTGGGAAAGGGAAATTTCAGAATGGGAAGGAATTCTGTTACAAGGATTCTAGGAATAGTACCACAAGAGGGGATAAATAGAAGTAGGATAGGGAAAAATTTCAAGGGTAAAGTGGGGTTTTTACGAAACGGATAGGGTAAACTAAAAATAATATGGGAAGGTTAATCGTTATGGGATTGAAGAAGAAAAGTGAGGGAATATTACGAAAAAGGCAAAAATTTTCTGGAAGGTCTGCCTGCACTGGTGCAAGAAAAAATAACTACAGCAAGAATTAAGCGTTACTTGAATAAAAATATCAATGCTAATTACCCCAATTGTATAAAGGTTGGTTCCGCTGAACCTGCTTTTACTTGATGGTCACTAGCATATCTAAAGATCAAGCAACATTTTCTTTTTATTAGAAACTTTTGATCTCCCTGCTAGTAAGCTGGTTTTCAGGTTGATCCTTCTGCAATCATGTCAGCGAACTGATTTTCATAATTACAGGAAAATGTTTCTTTCTTTACTTTTTTTTTTTGTATTATTTTTTTTTAAGAAGAAAAAGAATTCATGTTTTTAAAAGGTTGGTATTACCATTCACCAATACCGTCC
The DNA here is from genome assembly GCA_000404065.3 of Pinus taeda. Lineage (NCBI taxonomy): Eukaryota > Viridiplantae > Streptophyta > Pinopsida > Pinales > Pinaceae > Pinus > Pinus taeda. The sequence goes on from APFE031637576.1 coordinate 11,222, forward strand.
TGAATTTCTGTTGGACTTGCTGTGTAAAATCTTTCCTGGAAAGTGGCTGAAAATACTTCTTTAATCTCTGTCCATTTACCAAGAATACTAAATTCTGTCCATCAATAGTTTGAACTTCTACTGCTCCATTCTCGAATACCTGGATCACTTCATAAGGTCCCATCCAATGTGTATGGAATTTCCCTTCAAAAATTTTAAATCTAGAATCATAAAGGAGCAACCAATCACCTGGTTGGAATTACTTTTTCTGAATAGACTTGTCATGCCACCTTTTGCATTGCTGTTGAATTATTATGTTCTGCTGAACAACATCCCTACGAAATTCATCTAACTCGTTTAATTGGAGAAGATGCTGTTTTTGTGCCTCAAAGAGATCTAGTCCTAACTGAACTATAGTTCTGAAAGTTTTGATCTGGAATTCAATTGGTAACAAAACCTATTTTCCATATACCAACTCATATGGTGTATGTCCCGTGCTATTTCTCCAAGTGGTTCTGTATGCCCATAAAGCTTCTGGTAGTATTTCAGCCTAGTCTTTGATGCATATTTACTGTGTAAGAATGGACTCGATCACTTTGTTTGTGGATTCCACTTGGCCATTTGCTTGCCGGTGATACGACGTGGATTTCTTGTGCCAGATCTTGTATTGCTCCATCACACCCTATACCAGATTAGAAATAAACTACGGACCATTGTCAAAAACAATTTCTCTAGGCACACCAAATCTAGTAAAGATTTCAGTAAAAAGAAAATCAACAACAAATTTTTTTGTAGCAAAGGAAACAACTTTAGCTTCTACCCGTTTCGTAACAAAATCTGTACAAACCAAGATATGCTTTTTACTTAATGATGTTGGATTTATTAGCCCTTTAAAATCAATGGCCCATTTTTCAAACGACTCAATCATAATTTGGGGGCATAAAGTCATTTCATTGGTTTGATTAGGCTGGCCCATTCGCTGACAGCTATCACATTTCCTAACATACTATTTGGCATCCTTTTACAAGGAAGGCCAAAAGTAACTAGCACACAATACTTTATATGCAGTTCGCTTATCAGCGAAGTGGCCTCCACAAGGTTCATCATGAGCAGATTTCAATATGTCAAACACTTCCTCCTCTCTTACACACCTATGGATAATCAGGTCTAGACCAGTGTAAAAGAGATCTCCTTGAATCCAGGAGTATGCAACACTTTTCTGAATAATATTCCACTTTTCACGAGTGGAAAAGTGGGGTGGTTTTTTCCCAGTAACCAAGTAATTAGCAATGTTAGCAAACCATGGAGAATCTATTGACATAGAAAAAGATGTTCATCCGAAAATCACCATTAATAGGAGTTGCTTCACCAGGATTATCTAATCTAGAAAGAAAATCTATTACAACATTAGATTTTCTTCGTCTATCAACAATAGTAATATTAAATTCCTACAACAATAGTAACCACCTAGTCACTCTATCGCTAGTCAATGGTTTTTTCATCAAATATTTAATTGTGGAATGATCAGTATGTACAAATACTTTATATCCTGTAATATAGTGGCTGAACTTATTAATTGCAAAAATTATAGCTAAAAACTCTTTCTTTGTAACTGTATAATTTAATTCAGTGAAAGACAAATTCTTACTAATGTAATAAATAGCATAGGATTACTTATTTTCCTCTTGTCTTAAAGCTGCACCAATAGCCAATTCTGAAGCATCAGAGGAAATGTGAAAAGGCAGGGACCAGTTAGGACTTCTCAAAACTGGTGCATGTACTAACTTTTCCTTCAATGTTTCAAAAGATTGTTGGCAAGGTGCGGTCCAAGAAAATTCACTATCCTTAGCTAGAAGTCAGAAAAGAGGGGCAGCTATCTTAGAAAAATTTTCAATGAATCTCCTATAGTAACCAGCATGTTCTAAAAAACCTCTTACTTCCCTTTGAGTTTTGGGTGCAGGAAGATGCAAAATGATTTAATCTTTGCTGGATGAACCTAGATACCTTTACCAGAAATCAAATGGCCAAGTACCACTCTCACTTTGCACATTAATCTACATTTCTTATCACTCAAGGTGAGATGGGCTTCCTAGCAACGAAGAAGTACTTTCTCCAGATTTTTGGGAGCTTCCTGAAAAGAATCACTAAACATAGAAAAGTCATCCATATAAATTTCTACAAATTCTAGATTAACAAAAATGGTCAGGACTGCCCTTTGAAAGGTAGCCAGGGCATTACATAAACCAAAGGGAAGCACTTTATAAGAAAATTTACCCCATGGACATGTAAAAGTAGTTTTATCCCGATCTTCAGGTGCAATCTGTATCTGGTTATAACCATTGAAGCCATCCAAAAAGGAAAAATATTTCTTTCCTGAAAGGGTATCAAGCACCTGGTCAATGAAAGGGAGAGGGATATAATATTTGAGAGTGGCTTTGTTTAATTCTCGATAATCAATATAAATATTCCATGTTCCATCTTTCTTAGGTACTAGCACTAATGGAGAGACCCACCAACTGTCGGAAATAGGATAGATAAAATCAGCATCCAAGAGTTTCTGTACTTCTTCCTTCATAATATCTCTTAGAGTTGGATTCATTCACCTTTGGGGTTGTTGGACAGGTCAGGTTCCTTTCTGAATATAGATATGATGTGTACAAGTTTAAGGAGGAATACCCTTCATATCTTCATAGCCCCATGCAAAGGCACTAAGATGGTTTTGCAACAAATTCACAAGATGCTCCTGCTGAGATGAGTTCAAATCTGAACTAATATGCAAGGATTTACCAAGGTTAATCTCAACAAGAGTAGTATCAGGCTCAGGAGTACTCAAGGGAGTGGTCAATTACACTGGTACAGAAGAATGAGAATCATGATTATCTTGAAAATCTAGGCTGAAAATCTGGCTCAATGGCTCAAAATTAGGCATAGTGTCTAGATTATTCAGGAAATATTGAATCTCATCTTCTTGTGAAGACCCAGTATAATGATGGATAAGGGAAATGGGTTGAGTCTCCTCATCACTGCTTTGATCCAACCATAAAGTATCTTGAAGGTCCGAAATGGATCTGGTAGGGGCGTATAGGGTAATTTTCTTCCTAGAATCTCCATACGAAATATACATACCACTGGAATGACATCCAATATATGCATCGGCTGTAGCAAGCCATGGTCGACCCAAGATCAAGGGATGTCCTCCTACTGGGTTCTTTGGCTGAAGCACAATGAAATCAACAGGATATTCCCAAGAATCTAATGAGATGATCACATCATCCAATACTCCTTCTGGCTTAATTTTAGATCTATCTGCTAATTCAAGCACAGTGGGAGTAGGGCGAAGATGAGATAACCGAAGTTGATCCATGGTTTGCTTAGTCATGGCATTAATGGCTACCCCCAGGTCTATAAGAACATTAGAGACAAGGACATTACCAATTTGAACTGAGACAACAGGTTTTCCGGGATCAGTATATTTTTTCATAGACACACATCCCATCATCAACTCTGCTACCCTACCAACAAATTGAATGGTTTGGGGTTCCAATCTCTTCCTCCCGCGTTTTTTGAGACATAGTTCCTTAATAATCTTGGTACAAATGGGGATCTCTTTGATGGCTTGAAGCAAAGGTTTCTTAATGAAAAGATTCTGAAGTTCTAATGCCAAGCTAATCTCAGAAATAGGCTCACTTCTTTCCATTACTAGCTTGTCTAGGAAGGGAGGCTAGTTGGAAGAAGATGGCAAGGATTCAGAGGGTAAGGGCTACTTAGTGACAGCTTTCGGAGAATGGTTAAGAGTTTCCTCTTCTCCTTTCTCTTCAACAATCATTGTAGGTTGCTTCTGATTTTCTGATGTTACAGTCCTCCCAATCTTAATTGAATATCATGAACCCCAACTGGAATAGACTAGTAATCAAATGGTAAAGGTGGGTTTGTTACATAGATCATTTACATTGCTTTATTATTGTTAGGATTGGGCATAGGTTGAGCAGGCAACTGAGGAGGTCGAAAAGGCGGAGGTAAGGGCAACGGTGGAGTAGACTGACTCGAAAGTTGAGGCATTGAATAAGGTGTATGCGTAGATGGATATGACTGCATGGGTGGCTAGTAGGAATATGGAGAATGAGTTGGCCCTTTCCAACCTTGTTGCCATGGTTGAGAAGGTTGCCCATGCTGATATTGATTCCCATACTGCCACTGTTGATTAGTGTTAGGATAAGAATATGCATGTGAATTATAACCAAAATAGTGTGGAGAAAATTCAGGAGCCATACCTGCACCTACTTGAGGCCAATTCCTTCTTTCTCCCATAGCATACAAGTATTCAACTTCAGGCTATCCCCTATAAATACAGCTTTAAGTCCTGGTATAGAGGGACATTTTTCTGTGACATGGTCTTCTGCACAAATAGCACACTTATTAGTTTCTTTCAAATTAAGAGGACACTCTTTAGGAGGATGCTTGTCTCTATATTTAGGATAGAAAATACATAATTACTCTTGTTCCTTCATGAGTTTTTGCTGAAATTTTAAAGAGTCCAACTATTTGGTAACAGTATTCATTATATCAATTTTCCTGTTTTCCATTTTATTTTCTAGTCCAATAATCATAACATCAATAGATTCAGTTTTTCTATTTCTGTTTTGAGTTCCTCTACTGGATCTATATTGATTTCTTGAAAATTTCTTGCATAATTCACAAATTTGTTCAAAATTTTGCTGAGAAATATCACCTTGTCCTAGCAGATTTCAATTATTTCTAGCATTATCAGTAAGTCCTCTTAAGAACAAGGTTCTAATAGTACTGGGATCAAGCTTAAGTTTCGACCTTTGTAAAATATATATAAATCTTTCTAGGTAATCTTCAAGAGTTTCATCATCATCCTGTATGATTGTAAAAATATTATCCTGCATGTCCCAACTTTTGCAATATTCTTGATATTTAGACAAAAACACTCTCTTCATTTGATCCTAAGAGGTTATAGTGTTTTCGTCTAACCCCATAAACCAGCGTAGAGCTGAGTCCTTGAGAGTAACAGGAAATAATCTTAACTTCTGAGCATCAGTTGAATAATCATAACTTCTACAAAAAATATCAAACTCGAATAGAAAAGAGTCAGGATCTTCATCAACATTGCCATGGAATGAGGGAGAGCTGATGGTGGAATATTCTTCATTTGCGCCACTGTATCAGGGTCCACAATTGGAAACACAAAAGTGGATTGTTCTCCAATTACATGGTTTTCACCAGTCCCTTCCACATTATTTTCATGGTCCGCCATTGTTTCCCTTTTACTTGAACCACTCTCAACAGGTTGAACCACACCAGAGCTATTGTCACCAGAATCCACGTTGACTGTTCTTGCGTGATGGGTTTGAATTGGATTGGGCTTCCTGCTTACAGAAGGAAACCCAATATGAGAATTGTTTCCATAATTCTTTTGGCCCTTAGTGGGCTTTGAACCCTTACCTTTTCTAGGCATTCATTTCAAAAAAGAAAGAAAAATAGCAAACAACTTCTAATAAAAATGCTGTCAGAAATCAATTAACACCAGTAAAATTCCTTCAAAGAAGATTTTTCAGCCAATACTGCAAAAATAAAGGAAAAATTACCTCTATTGTATAATCAGAAAATTCTTACCAAATCAAATTTCCTCCTCGGCAATGGTGCCAAAATGTTGGGTGCAGGAATTACACTTAAGCAAACTCCTCAACGCTTAATTTGTCAACGCGGGGGATTCGTAAACTTAGAGACAAAGCATAGGCAATGCCAGAGATGGTATGAATATTTGTAATATAAATCCCTACTTTCTTTAAAGGAAAGGTTGCGGAATCAAACTAAAAAGAGAAAAAGGCAACTTGAACCATCAAAATAATATAAGACTAGAACAAGGAAGAATGAATTTGCAAGAGGGAATTAAAGATAAAGGCAGTCGCTCTAGCTAATTATTGTTTAACTACTGAGTGTGTGTTTTTCCTTAGCAGAAGCACTTAGCAGTCTCATTAGATAGGCCCTTAAACCTGCTCCTTTAGAGATTTCCTTCTTGCACTAATCTATCCTGTACTATCGCAGTCTGCTGGCACTAGTGCAAGAACAGGGATTTATGCAAAAGGTATAATGGTGTCTTTACTAAAAGCTTTTTACTTCCTGCAAGGGCTTGAACTTTTCCAAGTTCAAAGCACTCAAATCCTGTGGCAAGAAACTAGTTCTTGCACCGGATCAGAGCTTCCTGCATTTAGCATTTAATTCTTACAATGAGTGCTTAATTATTGCAAGTGCTATTAGATTGCTAAATCAAATTGCACAATAAAAAGTGAATGTTTCTGATCTTGACAGAGTGCAGGAATAAAGAAACAATCAATATACATTTATCCTGTCATAAGCATTTAATGAAAGAAAGAAGATTGCGGGAAGCAGACTAAGAAGGCTTGTTGCATCACACCAACGTGCATTGGTGTAGGTTCAATTCTCCTGCTTGGACCAAGCGGGGAAAACCAACCAACTAGAATTGCAGAAAAGGAAATATCACACGAACATGCACTGGTGCAGGATTATTTCTCCTGCTTGGACTAGGTGGGGAAAACCAATCTGAAATCAAGTGCAGGAAAGGAAATTTATCTACTTCACACAACGGATCCACTTTCACTCAAACAGGAATGCATGTGCTTAAACTTAATTCACACTTGACAATATAAATACCAATTGCAGAAAAACGGGAAATGGGGTAAATGTGCTGGGTTGGTTGGGCCCTAGCCAACCAGCGTGTTTCCCCTTTAAATAAAAGCACTGCTTAGTAATTTAATCAATTCATCAGCTCAACTACAGAAATGTGATTTGTAAAACATGAGGTAGAGCTCCCTTTTATTAATTCACTGAGGCAAGTACATACGTTAATACATCGTCCAGCCCAGTTTTGGGCGATAACAAAATACAACAACCTGTTACCGCCTCTCTGGCTGTGTCTCTATTCTATCCAAAAACTCCTCTAGTCCTATTTACATTCTACATTATATAGATCTTTGGCCAAAGGCCAAAATATATCATTCAACCGATTACATAACCAAACACAAAATTTAGCTTTTCGGCCTTTAAACTTAGACAGTTAGCAAAACTAGCCGTAGCCAATCTCTAGCTTTCGTTCTTCACAGATTCGATCTCGGCTGCCTTTGGATCGATCTTGCTATCGTGGTTGAAGCTGCTCAAAACGAGGCGATTCAATCTCGGCTGCCTTTGGATCAATCTTGTTGTCATGGTTGAAGCTCCTCAAAACAAGGTGGTGATCAAGGAGGTTCAAATCTACTGCAAGGATTTGTTGTGCTGGCAACAGTGTAAGATCTGATCCTGCACTAGGATCAGCGGTCATGGTAAGTACTCTAACTACCAAATAAACATTGGAGATATCAATAAGTTACAAAGAGTGATTAAAAGTAAGAAATGATGTAATGAATGATTAATTAATGATAAGTTAAATTAAAAGTATGAAAAATAAAGTTTATACGAAATATGTCACCGTGCTTGGACTGGTGCAAGATGAGGGTGTATAAGAGAGGTAAAACAACGGTAAATGGTTAATTTAGGAAGGGGAAAATGGAAAAAAAGAGAAAATTAGGGGGCTAACAACATCATCAAGATAGATCACTACGATTTTTCCAATAACCCCATGAAAGATGATGTTAATCGCACGTTGTAATGTTGCACCAGCATTGACTGTCCCAAATGACATTCGTCGAAATGCGAACGTGCCCCACTTCATCCTGAAAGTAGTTTTTAATATGTCAGGCTCTTCCATAAGAGCCTGGTTGTATCATAAAAATCCATGAAACAAAGAAAACATTATGGCCCTCGATACTGTTTGGAGTATTTTATCCATGGACGGCACGAGGTAGTTATCCTTGTCTAAGGCGTGGTTGAGATTCTAGAAATATACACACAGGCATATCTCCCCAGACTTATTTCTCACAGGAACCAAGTTTGATACCCACATTGAATGTCACAACTTGTAGATGATCCGAGCATCCACAATTTTTCTCAAATCCTTTTGTATGAGGGGCTCAAGTGTTGGATGAACTTTCCTCAGTTTCTGTTGAAATGGCTTAGCCCCTTCCTTGATTGGTATTACATGTTGGATGATTCATGTGTCATATGTCTTGAGTTCATCGTATGTCCACGCAAAGACATCACGATACTGCTTAAATAAGCAGATGAAGGCTTTCTGCTCTTGTGGTGTGCAACAAGTACCGAGATTGACATATTTCGGATATTTCTCAATTCCCAAGTTGATTTTCTCACACGACAACGTGGAACTATGGGTCTTGTCATTAGCTGATACCGCACCCATGGGGATTAGGTTCCCTTTACTTGTATTGGTTGTATCTTGTAGTTTCTTTTCGTGCTCATCCTCATCGATCACTACGTCTTTGAATGCGTTAGTGTTAACCATGAAATACAATATCTGTTGGTCATCATAAAAAATGTGTAAGTTACTGATATTATCCAGGACAAAAGGTTTATACAAAATTTCAATAGAAAAGTTGTCCCTTAAAGGTGACATCCTAGCAGAAACATTTTCCAAGGCATTCGCATTTGCATCACGCATTCTTGGAACTGAACTAATATTAAACTATTGGAAGTGAGAGATGAGTCTCCATACCTCTTGTTGATAACATTTAAGATGATGTGACACACAATGTATAGTGTTACGTACCTGAAGCACCATTATTTTAGAGTCACCTACCACTTTTATATTGGAATATTTGAGATCAATGGCCCTCTGTAAGCCCAAGATTGGTGTTACATACTTTGCTGTGTTATTCGCACACTCGAATTCCAAGTGGCTAGAGATCAAAAGTTCTTTGTAGTGGGTATATTAAAATGCAACCAGCTCCAGAGCCTTATTGTGTCTTGGATCCAACAAAGCACATAGTCCACATATCATATGTACGAGGGTTTCTAACTACACTACTACTTCTGCTAATACTAATTGTACAAAGTTCATTATCATGGACATGGAAGGAGATCTAACTATGTGTGTGGTGGAACTAGGGATGGCTTTACAAGATAGCACCCCAACTATGTCTCTAGAAAATAATAGCCAAATAATAGTTCTGTGAAAACCATTGGCTTGTTATGTCCATTCAAGGTTGTCACTGTGTGCTTCATGTATCTCTCTGGATCTACCTAGATCTAATTATTCTTTCCCCTGTACAGAAGCCATAGGTGTGACCAGTCTATGGCAAAGTAACCTTGAAGCTTGCTTGACCAGTCTCTTCTCAGTAACACTATGTATGCTTCCAGAATTACCACAATCACTATGTTGATACATTGGTGAACTCATTCATCGGATGGTAAATGGATGATGACATCCCTAAGTTCACCAATTGACTGGAAATGAGTTCTGTCGAACTGAATAATTTGTGCATCTGTCTTTTCCCATTTAGCATTGATCTTCTTGGGAACAAATAGTGGCATGACATTCACTGATGCACCTGAATCAACCAAGCAACTGTGTACATTGAAATTGAAGATTTCGAATGTTAACAAGAACAGTGGTCAGAGTGTGTTTGCATCCATTATGAGTGCATTAAGTACATATGCGAGAGCATAAGGAGACTTAATAGATCCCTTGTCCGAAGAGGTGGAATTACCTGAAGAGGTTTTCCCAAGTGCCTGTAGAAGGATGTACCACTAGCTTAGTGATATTTGTAAGTCTGAACACAGAGATGTTTGCACAAGCCTTCTTCCTATCGTCTACAATGTTATAATCCATGGGGAGTAGACTGACCGAGGTGTCCGGGGATGGAACTTGTTTTGTGGTTTCAGGAAACTTTTCATTTAGACTACTTTCGCAGACTTTCTCTGAGTTTTCTTCGTTGAGTTAGTTGTAGGATTGAGTTTCCTTAACAAATTTTCTTTGAATTTTTGTTTTGCAACCTTATTCATAGTGGTTAGCCCTTGGCTTCTTAAGTTGTATCTATTTCTTTTCTTCTAGGCCGAACCATCACTCGGGGGATGCTTATCGGTAGTACTCTTTTGGGTTGTGAGAAAACAATGATACATGTTCACTTCATGCCTAATTCTTGGAGCTTCATCAGCTGCAACAACTTCTTCCTTCTCTTCATCTGGCTTAGCCTGTTCCTCAACCATGACTATGTCAACAAACTGCACAACCATTCTGATCATGAGTTGGTTCCACTGTGGGCACATCTTCTCTGAATGATGCTCATTAGGAAATGTGCAATATGAATCTGTGCATATTTTTTCAATATTCAGGACAACATTTGAACTCTGTGTAGACTTTGTTAGCTGATTGTTATTGTTGCCGGACATTGAATTCCTTCTTAACAGAAACTTGGGAGGCTTTCTTCTCACAGTAGTCTCACTTTTCCTTTGTTTGAGTTCAACCATTTCAGTCATCAGGGACTTCATGACATGATTCAAGCTTTCAAAATCATTATGTTCTTTCTCCTTAGCCTTGTTCACAGAGGCTTGAGACCTCTTACATGTGTCCTTGGAGTATTTTGTTGATTCATCATCTATGATGACTCCGATAACACACATGTCCTTCTCAACAATGATAGCCTCTTCGTAGTTTTATGTCAATCTCTGTCTCGCAGTTCTCTTTATAAACTTCTCAATATTTGTTGGCAAGGCAAAAGTGTAGCAGTTTATGGTGATGGAGTCATGAGGTTTTGCGTTGTCAGAATTTTTTTTCAAGATGCAATTGAACCTTTGATTGAAATATTTAACCTTTTCCTTTATCTCCATCTTTAGATTAACTGACTCCTTTAATAACATGACAGGGGTCTTGTCTTCAACAAATTTTTCAAGAAAGATTTTTTTGAATCCCCTCCAATTCTGGATGGAGTTTGGAGGAAGGTTATGATACCATACAACTGCTCTACCGTCCACGTTATATGGAAAAGGTTTGCATGAAACATCATCGTAACATACCTCAAGTGTTTGGAGATGTAGGTAAAAGTTTTCCAAGTGATCTTTAACCTTCATTGTCTTTTTAGGGTCGTATTTCATCAAGAGCTTCTTCGAATGCCTCGACATCTTGTGCAGGACACTCAAAAGTACTAGTGAGCCCTGAGTCATCCAATCCATATTTTTCTCTGCCATGTCTTCCTCTTCGTTTTCCTCCTCTTCCTCTTCTTCTTTTCTCTTCTTCTCTTCCTATTCCACCAAAATTTGAACCCGAGAGTAAGGGGTTGCCTCTATTACCTCCATGAAAGATTGGAGGCTCTTCTTCCCTTTCCACAATGTTTTATAATTCTTCAAGAGTGGCGAGGACCACTTCTTCAACGGACAAGTCTACTATCCCTGTGGGGGTGGTCTTCTTCTTCTTTTGAGAATATGGAAGAATGATTACTCCCGAAATCATTCCAACAACTTTTTCAAATTGATGAGGGATGGGGCAAATAACCTGAAGCTGATCATACGATATTTCACATTCAGACCTGGGCTAGGAAGAGTCACCAACTCCATAAATATGAGTAGGCAATATGGAGTGAATCTTATTGCCTTGACCAGAAGATGGAGTAGTGGGGTCGGTGGGTCTATCAGCCGTAAAATACTAGTGACTCTTCTTCTAGTGCCAGAAATGTTGATGGTGCTAGACCCGCCAAGATTCAAGGGATCTCCCCAATATGATGTCCCAATAAAACCTTACACCATTTGATGTAGGAGTCTCATCTGCTATAAAGGCCCAGTTGCCAAATCCTTAAATATTTGCCTTGGCTTTAACTATCAACACAAGAGAATGATGTAATGGTATCTTTGAAAAGCAAGGGTAGTGTGCCTGGTGAGTATGCAATGCAACTGTGTCGTGGTTTTTCTACTACAAAGGGGGAGAGAAAAGTGAGCCTCTAAGTGATAAGTAATAGTACCACCTAGGAAGGACCTATCCGACATCCAGCAGAATAGTCCATAGCAAAAGCAACAGTCGTTGCAACCAACAAACAAGGGAAGGTTCATCTAACAGCCAGCGAAATAGTCCACAATAGATGCGACAGTCATTATAACCAATAAACAAGGAAAGTTTTGTCTAGTATATTGTGGAATAGTCCACAAGGATGGGATATCGATAACAACCATTACAAGACATTCTCAACAAGATAAGCACTAAAATAACCGAAATAGTTCAACTATCTTAGTACATGTGAAAGAAAACATGAAATACAAACGTCCATAGAATAGTCTTACAAACATTCATAGTTCATGCATGAAGAACATGCTGGCCTTAAAAGGTTTCTGTTATTAAGAAAAATTTCCAAGACACATATTTACATTATACATCACTAGCCCCATTAGTGGGACATTGGAGCCACTGCTTGCTCCTCAGAGAACTAGCTGATCTCTCTAATGCCTTGCAGGAGGAGCCAAGGTGAAAAGTTCATTGCTCATACAATGAGGGGGTATATATAACCAAAGGGGTGATGATTTCCCCTTGTCACTCTTTGAATACCCTCATGACTATTCAACTTCCTATGACTTTTCAACTTACACGAATCTTCATATTCATGTGTCCTTTTTACTTCCACTTTACAATACATTTGATTACAATAACATGGTCCACAATGGTGATGTGACATCTGAAAAGTCATGACATAACTTGACATGACATTGTTGACATGGGCTAGCTTGATGATGTGGCAATGTCAAGTCACTATTGCTGCTAAGTGCTAGATGTGTTATTGGATGTGCTTTCTCTTCTCCTTCGCATAGCCTGATGATGCAGGATTTTCAATGATTTTCAGTCTTGGAAGGTGGTTGAAAAATTGTGTCCCTTTGCTTTCTCTTGATAGGTCCACTCATAAGTTCAGCTACAAGTGAGTGCTTAGGCATGCATACCTCCTTATTATCCTTCTTAATCATCTCTCCATGACTTGATAGTGTACCTATTCTTGCAATTCACTCATGACGGGGCAACATCAATTCGAAAACTCCATAGTCTAAGATGATATATTATTATCCATGAACTGAGCCTAAGAAAAGTCACATACTGGGAGGGAGGGCTCAATGCCTGCATATTACGCAATTCTAGCTGACAAGGAGAGAGCTTGGTCACTAACACTGCGCAAAGCGCAACTCAAGCTTGACTGATAAAATTTTCTGCATAATCCTTACTAACGAGAAAAATTGTGTAGTGCCCAATGAGGGTCAAAATTATGTAGTTCAATCAGGATGTGGTTGTTGCGGGATGAGGCCTTAGGAGGACATGATGCAAAATTTTAAGAGGCAAGGGGGACTAAGCATTAGAGAGGCCTGAAGGGAAAATTTATGCATTTTCTGGGGGCAATGAGCTTCTATTGGGGGAAGATCACTAGAGGAAGAATTTGCCCAAATTTTGATGCCACGGGTGGTTGGCATATTTGTTCATTGCACAGTTCCAACAGTCAAAGGAAAATCTTGAGGGTTGAAGGTGTGAAGTGTGCAGTTCAAGGAAGGCTGGTAGGCATGATTGCATAATTCTGGAGGTCAATGGAGGATGTTGGAATCTAGAATTGTGCAAAACCATAGCCCTGGAGGATAGTGACTGTGCATTGCATAGTTCTAGGAAGCAAGGTCACATCAATGAGGGCTGAGACTGCATAGTGCACAACTCAGTCAGGGCCCGGTGAAGCTAACCAGTAGGGAATATTTTCCGAAAATGGATAAGTGTGGGAAGGGAATTGGATTCGTGATGAACTTGACTATGTGAGCACATACTTAGTATACTTTGAGAACATGACAACATAGATCGTCGAAGCAAACAAACAAAGCGTTCCCCTCTATGTGATTGTCTCATGATAAGATGCGACAAGTGCAACACTTAAGATAGACTTTGGGACGATCGTGATGACACTTGTGCGACAACGTTCAAGAATTTGTGTATGGTTGCGACAAATGTTTCCATGGTTAGGAAAACTTATTTACACAAAAACAAACCTTCTAAACAACCAGAAAAGGCATGCAAACATTACATAAAAATCAAATATGAAAAAGACAACAAGTAATCCAACAAGCAAAAGGGGCCAAAGAAATTCAAGAAAGCTTATGGGATGAGCTTGAGTGTTTCCAACAATCAAGGAAAAGACCAAGGAAGGCTCTAAAGTTTGAGTTAAAGCTAAAATTTTGGAGAGTGTTGCAATAGCTACAACAGGTCACCAATTTCATCGATCATCAAATATTAGGAGTTTGGGTGCATTGGAGTTTGGAGGTCGTGGGCTGGCTATACTACCAAGCTCATGTGAGGCTAGGCCAATATTTGGAAGGAATAGTTTTAGGGCCAATCCAGGTCCTAAGGACTGAGAAGTTGTGGATATTGAAGTTCTACCATGGGTGCATTGTGGATAATGAAATCGATGCAACGGATGTGGATATTGTGAAGAGTCTATTGGTTGTAGAATTGAGACTTCTGTGATCTGTCATAATTATAAGAATAGCTTCGGCGTGAATCACATAAAAATGACCTTTGTCGACGCGTTTCGAACCAACTAGTGTGGTTCATCGTCAGGACAAGTTGAAGATACAGATCTTGGCCTAGCAGGTTAAATAGACTTAGCAGAGACTCCAACGGCTATATAACGGCTATTTTTGACCCTGAGACCCAGCCCAACTTGTAATAATAAATTTAATATTATTATTATTTTATAAATATTAAAATTGATAAAACACAATTCTATTTCTAGAAATTAGTGAAATTAGGTGGGTTAACTAGAACTTACGTAAATTATTAACATACGGTTAAAAATTAATAATATTAATGGTTATTAAAATAATTAATTAGTTTGAATGATTTCTTTTTGTGAAACTTATATTATTATTATTTATTATAATATTAAAATTAATAATAAAATAATATATTTCTAGAAATTAGTAAAATTAGTTATAGTGAATAGTAATTTACTTAATTAAATAATCTAATAATAAAATAGTACTAATGGTTATTATGAATTTATTAATCGGTTAAGGGTTTCTTTATAAGAAGAAATATAGGTTACATAAATAAATTATATATCCTTATTCCAACCATAATAATAATAATTTCAAAGGTAATCTAGAAACAATAAGTATTTATTTAATAAATTAAAAACTAGATATATGCATGAATTATTTACTAAATGTATGTTAACTTATATAAAAACTATATTGCTTACCATTGATGTAATATTAAACCTTTTTCTGCTTATAAGAATTATTACATTTACCACCTATTAATACTATTCATAAGAGGATAGATTTGTAAATTAAATAAATTTATTTTATTTACTGATGTTGTATATACATATATATATATATATATATTATTTGGTCATGTTACTTTGCGATAGAAAAATCTAGATGGGCCATACTTATTATCGCAAGGTTAAGGAGCTGCAAATAAATAGCTCAAGGAAGTACTCATAAATAAAACTAAAAGATAAATAAAGGAATACATCATAATCAAGAAACATTCGAGAACTTAAACTGAAAAAACATTCGAGAACTTAAACTTTTGAGGTAGCTAGAGAAATTTAATGCATCTGGTTGTGGGAAGTTTAAGTGGATACAGTTTCTTTCTTATGAAATTATCTCTGCATTCTCAAGCAGAAGGACCAACCAAGAAGTTGTTTTGGGGATAGAGGAATCTTTGAAAGAAATTAGGGAGGCAACATTGACATATAAATCTTAGGGATTTTCTATTCTCCATAGACCTATCGGGTAACCATGATTGTTGCTGTTCTTGATGGGAATTATTTAAGGTAGTTGAGGTCGAGGTTCTAGTTTTTCTAAACGTTATTGAATGTGAATGAGAGTTGTGAAGGCATCGGAGTTTGAAAGTTGAGGATCGGATCCATCGAATATTTGTGGGTTTGTTTGTTGTTCAAGTAGGTTTTGTAACATTTTCTTATTTGACAGGATTATGAGAAAGTTCAAGCACTGGAGCTTAATTCAAGTAGTATAACAATGATGTTCATAGTGGTTGTAGTTGGTTCATTTTTCATTATGAGATTCATTTAGAGGGCTGAATCATATCCTACATCTTGGATACATATCTGGTGGCATGCAAAAATTCTAGAGCAGAATAGTGGTTAGGATCCTTGAGCATTGAGCTGTGCGAACAGGATTACAAAAGTTGAATGGACAGTTGGCATGAGAGTAGTGGGAAGAAGAGGTACAATATTTAATTAGACCTCGCCAGAAGCTTGGGCAGGTGTGTTGAATGAATCTTGAATGAAGCTTGGGCAGGTGTGTCTGGATTATGATATCATTATTGTAACGATGTACAATCCATCCACTGTTGGCAGTGAAATAAAGAGGGCCTCACCTATTTTTGTTTGGTGTATGGTATAGTCAATATAAAAAGCATGGGTTTCATTGAAATATCAAATTAATTAAAATATATAAAGGTAGTTGTATTGGTGTTAAAGCTATGTTTTTGTTGAGACAAGAAGCAACTGTGAGCTTGACCTCCTCCCAAGTATGTTCCCAAATTTTGGGTTGTACTAATGCAAGCATGGATGGCTGGAGATCCAAACTAAGTTTCTTCCCTTCTGGTTTCCCCACCTTGGATAGACATGTTTCTAATTCCTTCAACTTACGAAGGTCTATGACTGACTTGGTTTATTGCAACTATGATCCAAGTGCGAAGAGCTTAGCCTCTTTTCCATGTTCTTCCTTCACTTCCCATTGACACTTTTGCTGTAGAATGGCATAAACTCTTTTCGAGATAGGTCTGCTACTTTGACCATTATTTTGGACTAAGGATATATTAATGTGTAAAGGACCATATATTTCCCCTAGTTAATCAATATGTTTTTGGGTGTTCTCCAGAATCTCTTCAAGACCCATCTTCCAACATACCAAATCAAAGAAATATCAATTATCTTTAACATCCTACCATCATAAATCCCAAATTTAAAGCCTGCTTCTTCTTCTCCTTCTCTCTCTTATTATTGTAGGATGTTAAAGAGAATTGATATTTCTCTGCTTTGGTATGTTGGAATATGGGTCTTGAAGAGATCCTAGAGAACACCCATAAACATATTGATGAACTAGAGGAAATATATGGTCATTTACACACTAATATCTACTTAGAACAAAATAATGGTCAAAGTAGTAGACCTTTCTTGAAAAGGTTTTATATCATTCTGCAGCAAAAGTGCCCATGGGAATTGAAGGAAGAGTAGGGAAGAGAGACTAACCTATTCACACTCGGATCATAGTTGCAGTAAACGAAGTTAGTCATAGACCTTTGTAAGTTGGAGGAATTAGACACATGTTTATCCAAGGTGGGGAAACCAAAATGGAAGAAACTTATTTTGGCTCTCAAGCCATCCATGCTTATGTTGGTACAACAAAAACTTTGGGAACACACTTTTGAAGAGGTCAATCTCACAATTTCTTCTTGTCTCAGTAGAATCATCGCTTTAACATTACCACAGCTGCCTTAAAATAATGATATCATGAGAGAGATATTGCATCTGATAGTAGAAGCCCTTCAAGGGTTGAACAAGATCATACCTCCTACCTTTCAGAAGAAGCGTAGAATCTTAGAACTCATGGTAGATTTCAGATTTGGAACATTCATTTTGAATATTTAATGTGAGTACTTAATCTTTCAATTATTCTAGAAATTTTACACTAACATTACATCAACTCATTTAGACAGTGTCAAAAAAAGCATGTAAAATATTATGTCCTCGTTTTTAGAAGGAGATGTTGACATATGCAAGATACTAAGATCCAAATTTTTGACCATTTGGAGAAAGGAACTAATTGTATCACCAATCGCCTATGATATAGTTGAGAAGTTGGTCATGCAAAACATAAAATTTCTCATAAGGGTGCTGACTAAGAAGGAGCTTAAAACAATTGATGGAGGAAGCAAGAACAAAAGTAGTAAAACCTGCAACAAGAATGAATCAAGACAAAGAGGACTATGCTTTAACTGTAAGGGACCTTGGGAACATAATAATTCATGTCCGGGTGATAGGAAGGAGGCAACAAGGACAAAACAAGAGGATATTACTTCAGATCATGGGGAGTCTTCTATAATTGGGTCTATTGATTTTCATGATGGTGAGAAGCATTGTGATATTATTCAGAGACTTACAAGATGAAAAGCATTTAGAAGTGCATGAGGAAATTATACCAAATGGTGTTGATGAATTAGAATCCTATATATTTGAGTCCATAGGTCTCTAGGAGGATGTCCATAGAGAATATGAGCAGCCAAATATAGACAGAAGTCCCCTAGTCCATCTATGTTTGACAACTAGAGAATATGAACAACATATTATCTTCACAAATGGAGGAGGCCAGGAAAAATTGAGTGAGGATCCAATAGTAGTGAACCGACATGATGAACATGATCATGAGGGGGATCATGACAGACATAATGTGTATGATGAACCATTCCCAATGAGTCGGTTAAAGGCTCAATTTGAAGTTATGGTCGTGGGGCATCTAGCGTAGACAAGTACAGAGATATTCAAAAGTGCACCAGAATCACCAATAGAGGAATTTCAAGGAAATATCACGCATTTCAAGAAAAATATTATGATGTTGAAGTAGAGATTCAGGACAATCAAATACACTATCTTATAGGAGAACATAAAATTTGAGGAGCTCATAGGGGTATGTGTCGAGTCAGCAAGCAAGTTGTCTAGTGTAGAGGAATGTCTCAAGTCCCTCATAAGGAAGTAGGAGGAATACAATTGGTAATTATAGAGTAACCCTCTACGAGAGTACATAGATAGGGCTTGAAACACTACCAACCCACCTTTATACATTAGGGAGAGCAGGGAAGAGTTCTCCAAAGGGATCATGTTGGGTGACTGGGTGGAGCAACATGAGTTAAGCATTGGGTAACATCAGGATGGAAGAATTATTCCATGTTCAAGAATTCATGCATTAGATACTTCCCAAGAGATGGATTGGAGAGAGATTATGAGTTGGAATTATATTAATGGCGTGATTCCTAGAAGGATACCCTTAGCCAAGAGCATAATGCAGCTAGGGACCTTAGGAACGGGAAGTGATGGAGGGTTCAGATGGTATCATAACCCATAGGTCCTATGGACTTAGATGGCATTGGGATCTAGGTGAATATATTGAGGGTCGGACTGGCCAGAGGATTGTTTGGGATTTAGGTATCAAAGGATCCATTCATGATCATTTAGCATGGAGGCATGGTATAACACCTTGGTTTGTAGGGGATGTTGGTTTCAGTATACATATTATTTTTGTGGATAGAAGTGGATTGCTTGAGGGCAGTAAATGTTTGTGTGAGAGGATTTGTAATATTCCATTTTCTTGATATGGTCAAAGTGGATAGAATCTGCCCATGGTATTTACCATGATATTTTCCCATGGTATTTGCATTTGTTTTTCGAGGGAAAACAATAAAATAAAGTTTCTAGAGAGTCCATCAAGCCTATAAAAGGGGATAGGAGCCTAATAGTGGGATCATCCTAAGTTGCCTACCTTATTGTGTTTGATAAGAACTTAGCATGGCCAATTCCACTTTGATCCTGAGATGAAAACACCACAGTGGTTTTGTCTGGTGGATCCATTCAGGGTCCATGATTGTTCTTTAGTGTTTTAGTGTAGTCTTTCTGAGCAACCACACATGAAATCTAGTAGGGGGATTTCATGGTTGATCATTTTGGCATGTATCACTTTCAAATAATAATATAAATAAGGGTTGCATCTTTTTTTTGATCCCTTATGTTCTGTGTTTTTCTTCTTAGCATTTCAATCATAACACCAAAATTTTCCAAATCTATTTACTAATCAATTATTTGGGATCTTACAACAAGAATAGTCAATACTCACGAACATATCCTACAGTATGACCTATAAAATTTCTTGGTTATTTTGGACCAATCCCAAGAAGAAATCCATCCAAAATTTAGTTTCTGTCTTGGAGTAGTCTTCTTTCTGTAACATTTGTTTGAATGGTGATTGTGCTTTCCACAATGCTCACATGGGTGAAGATCAAAACACTGATCTTTCACATGTCCAACTCTATCACAATGTTGGCATCGATTAATTTGTTCTGGAAAAACACCAACTAGAAATCTAGAACTATGAAATTATATAGGTTTAGAAAAATTAGGAACAATAAAAGATACATCCAAAACATCCTCGTTATATCCCAAACCATTTTTGTTTTTGTTGTGTACAATTTATTCCCACGATATTATAAAGGTTTTTGGAACCACAAACTTGACATCTGTATGCAAATGACTCTTGCATACCCTTGCCTAAACATGACTTTCCACTGCATCCAAATTTGCTCCTAAAGTGGCTTCATTACTCTTTGACTGTAGTTTGGAATTAGGATTGTCTCACTCTACTTGAGACTCAATCTGGAAAATTCAACTATCTCTAATGCACATGTAAATAGACTCTAATATCAACAATACTTACTTTACTGATATTTGCAATTTCATCAGTAGTAGAACTAACGAGATTGTTTAATATTTCTAATACATTTTTAATTTAATCCATTTTAGTCAATGTCAGGTGTCAAGTTTAACCAAAAATGCACCTTTTTTACAAAGTAATATGAAAACAAAAATTATTCAAATAAAATATAGTGACATGCTCAGATAAAAATGGAATTGTTGTAGCCAAAACGTCCTCTTCTTTCTGCCCAACCAGTGTAGCGAGTATCACAACCTCCAAAATTAAATTCTTTTTTGTTTTGTAAAAATATAATTACCAAGCACAAGTATTTGAACTTGTGACCTTTAATACACCAAATGTAACAATACAATTTTTGCTAACCACAAAACCCTTTTATTTTTCTTAATTTTATATCCATAATTGCATGGAACACTCACAATATAATCTTTGGAACTTGAGATCAAATGTCCTTGACCTGGACATGCCAAAGCATTTGTATAAGGTATGACAAAGGAGACCTTATGGGACATATAAGATGACCAACGTAGTAAAATTATTGAATGTTATCAATAAAAACTCAAAAGTAGATTCATTAATATGGATTATGTTATGATTCACATAATCTAATAAATATTATCAGATTTAAAGATAAAATATACATTTTATCGTATATATTTTAGCATTGCTTTGGATCATAGGATATACAGTAATATTAACCAGATTGAATGCATAGTATCTCAACCTTTTAAAAATTAAAAGACTAAACTTCTAATAAATGGACATTGTGGGTCTCTTAACATCATGTTATGATAACTTCACAAAAGTTTTTATCTCTATACACGTGATAGAAATAGTCTCATAACACTAAATCACACCAAAAACTTGTCAAATCCAAGATATAAATACATTACTCACACCAAAAACACGTCAATTCCAAGCTAGAAACACATTACTTGCACCAAATATTTATCAATTCCAAGCTAGACAAAGAGACTTATTGCATTGATATTTTTTCTCCCTCGATGGAATAATTTTAGAAATAACAATTATTATAAACAACTATAAAACAAAAATAGTCTCTAACACATAACTCACACCAAAAACTTGTTAATTCCAGCTAAAAAAGCATTACTCACACCAAAAACTTGTTAATTCCAAGCTAAAAAAACATTACTCACACCAAAAACTTGTCAAATCCAAGCTAGAAACACATTACACATTATTCACATTAATTTCAAGCTATAAAAAGAGACTTATTATATTGGTATTTTGTTTCACTTGTTGAAATAAGTTCAGAATAACAATTATTATGAACATTTCTAAAATAGAAATAGTCTCTAATACATAACTCACATCACAATATTATCAATTCCAAGTTAGAAACACATTACTCACACCAAAAACATGTCATTTCAAGCTAGAAGAACAAATTTCTTGCATTAAGATTTTACCTATCTAGAAAGAATAAGTCCATCCTTTCACTCAAAATTTTAGGTAGCCAAATCACTGAAGAAAGGTTCTCTCTTTCCTTGCTGAGGATCAAAGCTTCAATAATATATGTGTGAGAGACATGACGGTTATCCCTTTCCTTCTTGGGAAAGAGGCCTTCAGAGACATACATGTGTGTTTGTGACTATGTATAAACCACATCTCCAATAACATCAATTTTCAAAATTAAGAATACAACTCTTGAGGGTGAGGAAGATGTAAGTCATTGCATAAGCTATGCCAATTTTTCATAACACTCACATGAAATGTGAGAAACAATGGTGTACTTGGTTGCCTACAAACAAGAACTAGGCATGATTCCTGTTGGGAATAGTAGATGTCCTCTTCACCATTTTCATCCAACATAACATTAGTTGAAGTAATGAATGAGAAGCAGCTGCATATGAAGCTCCCACCAAGAATCTTCACACAAACATTAAGATCAAAATAGTCATAAACATACAAACAATGAAATCTATTGAAACAAAAAAATTCTCTCCATGTTACTACATATGCATACGACACTACAATAACAGAAAGTACCACACACCCACTTCCTCAAACTCCAAATCCAAGCCATAAAAGACTGCAAAAAAATATGGAAGCTCACTCAAATGAATCAGAATAGGACCACTTGAAAACTCACCCAAATGAATCATAATAAGACCACTTGGAATACACAACATGCTTGATCCCAAACACAATAACAACCCCAAACTCTTGATCTTTAGCGATGATCACCAAAGTTACAACTTAGCAAGCCAAGTTTAGCACATAAAGAGCAACATTAGCAAGATCAAATTGTATCTACATCTTACAAACTATTGGCTTCCTCTCATGATCTCAATCAAGAATTTCAGAGTTAATCTCCAATGAGAATTCCAGAGCGGTCAACCAGAGGCCCATCCATGGTACTTGAATCCATCCTAAGACCCATGCCCATTTTCCTATCCTCGATTTGATTTTGTACCTGTATGTCCACTGGAATACCATTATTGTTGCTCATCCTGCCTCCTCACACCAAAATACTCAATATAAAAGCTAAACCAAGACAAACAATACAACAGAGTTGAATAACAAAACTTTTTCCACACTAACTTTTTCTACATATTGTAAAGGGTGGCATTGCAGAAGATGTAGTGCAACTGATGAACATCAAAGAGATACTTCAATAATTTCTACATCAAATAATTGGGAGTCTGATTTGACAATATTATGACATCACTTTATTGGAGTTCTTTGGAACAAGTTATTAGTCCTTCCAACCCTTTTATTTTCTTCAATTTCTCATATCTTAAAATTGGTGCAAAAATGGAATGATCCACTATCGAAATCTTGCCTTGTAAAATAACTGTAATAAAAGTAACTAAATTTCCCATACATTTGATTGATATATCTAGAAAAATAATAGAACTTGTAAAATTTCATCCAACTGTCCAAATGCAAGACCACACATCCATCTAAACCAACATAATAATATTACAAGGAAAAAGTGCATAACATATCGACTTTCCTTGAATATATTCATTGCTAAATGAAATCCAAATCATGGGGAAGTGGTATTCCTAAACTGTATAAATGAAAAAAATAAACTCTCATTACTCACCTCTAACTTGCTACCATGCCTGCAAATTTCTATACAAAACTATTTTGCAAATTTCTATACAAAACTATTTTGGATACACACCACCCATAATTTTTCCTTCATTGTATTTGAAAGGGTAAGGGAATTGAACCTATATCTACAACATCATCTAAATGGTATTAATAAAGTGGGAGGTGTACCAAAGTAAATTTATTATTTCAACTCCACTTGTGCTCCTCCATGGCTTTATTTGTCCACCTATTCTCCACATACCACAATTATATACACTTGTTTATTTGTCAAGATATGGGTGAAAGTTTTCAAAACCTGGTTTTCTTGGAGACCCAATAAAATGAGTTTTTTTGTTGCTGTAGTAAAAGTTACCATCCAATAGAGCTAAAGATCCCTCTTTAAAAAAAAACAAAAAGTAAATATAAAAACCAAATCCTCCATTAATTTCTATTGTATAGATTACCCTATTCTATTGAGAGGTGGTTCTAGCTCTCAATTCCATGATGCATGGGATTATTATTTAATTATGACCACATAGTCACAAGCCAAGTGTGTCCTTTCTCTTAGATTTGTCTGGGAATCTTCCAAAAAATATCCTTCATAAGATTTCAATCGTGCAAAACCATAGTGCCAGGTTGCCAACAATTATCTAACCACTATCAACGATAAACCTCTTGCCAGCTCCAAGGTTCTCCATGCAAGTGCCATAGGGTATTATTAACGTTTTAGGAAAATAATTGACCATCAAAAATACATTTTTCAAAATTCAAGACACATCATAATATACATTAATGAATTTTTTAAAATGTATTTAAAATGTATTTAAATTAATAATTATTTGAAAGGTGTGTATTGTTTCCATGCTTTAACGATATACATTTGTAACAAAATTTAGTCAATAAAATTGATAAAAATAAATAAAATACATAACAAAAAGAATGTTTTATTTTCAAATTTAATTGTTTTATTTAGATTACAATCACTCACTTTTTATTCGGGGAAAAGAAAAATCATAGGTTATCATATTATATATAGAAAAGCAGTACATAGTTCAGTGGTCAAACAGAAATCACCATCATTATCCAGATCAAACAAACATTCTACAAGCCTTATATTCTACATAACATGAGATTTACCTATAAATAAAACTAACTCTAAACCATAGCTTTCTCTTTTTATCCTATACATCATATAAATAAATATGTAATATGTATAAATACATATGTAATTTAATGAGGTGAATTTTTCATTTTCTGATAAAAAATCATATACATCATATAAATAAATATATAATTCAACAAGGTGATTTTTTAGTTTTTTGTCAAAATCATATGATAATTATTTTTTATAGATTTCAAGCATCTACTACCCTTTCCACTACTATTAATAAATTCTCTACTGAGGTGTCGTATAAAAACATTAACATAACTTCCAACCCTTGGTATTATAAGGACTGTAAAATTGTTAGGAAAGTGATTACAAACGCTCCTAACAACACTGCAAAACTCAGAAATATAAGAATATACAAATCTCTTATCAAAAGGAAGAAGATGTCCTATATTAATAAGAGGCAAGAGCATTTTCTTCACCTTTCTAAAGTTGCGCCTAGAAAGTTTTGGCAGAATGTTCTTGGTCATAAAAAAAAATCATTCGATCCCTTTAGAGAATTGGGACATCTATCTTAAGAAGTTGTATGACTCCCCGGACACCATGGCCATCATATTAAACACTCCTTTAAAGGAACATGTCTTTTCTTTAGAATACATGGAGCTCAAGATTAAGAAGCTCGCTAATGGGAAAGTCAAAGATATTGAAGAATACCAAGTTCAAATCTTCAAAATGGGAAGGTATGTCCTCATCCCTCATATCCACAAGCTTCTCAATTTGGTGGTAAAGCATGGCTTCCCTAAGCTTTAGACACAAATATTTATTGTGTCTATCTTTAAAAGTGGGGACAAAAACATTCCATCTAACTACAGGACCATCATGATTAACCACATTTTAGCTAAACTATAGGGGCTCATTTCAGAAAAGAAGATTAGCCTCAGGCTTGAAAGCCATGGTAAAAGAGTTAAAGGGAAATCTAGTTTTAGGAGACATCACTCAACTAACGACCATCTTGTCACTCTTAGGATCATTGTTGAGGAGTATCGCAATAGTAAAACTAACCTCTTATGTTGTTTTTTTTTTACTTTAGAAAATCTTTCGACACTATTTCTTGGGATAAGCTATGGAAAATACTTGAAGAGATAATGGTTCGTCTTGAGTTGAGGATTGATATGATTCATCTTTACGAGAATGTTGTTGCCAAGATTGAGACCAAAAAAGGGTGGTCTAAAGAAATTAAATGCAATATCGGGGTTAAGCAAGGGTGTCCCCGATCCCATACCCTTTTTTGCATTTACATCAATAAGTTAGGGGAGTGTCTGGAAACTATGGACTGTAATGACCTCAAGCGTGCTAGTATGGTCATTACTCTCTCCTTTATGTCGACGATATTGTTGTTCTAGCTAGAAGCTAGGATGAACTCAAAAAGCAGATTAAGACTATTCATGATTACTGCTCCAAGATGGATATGGCATGTAATACCGACAAGACTAAAGTCATGATAATTAAATCCAAAAATATCAACAATGGTAATTTCACCTATGATAAAAATTACTTGGAACAAGTTTCTTCATACAAACATTTAGGTATTGACATCCATCATCAACTCAACTAGAATTATAGCATTGACAAAAGGATTATTGGAGGCTGGAAATATTATTATGAGCTTTAAAATAATTGTTAGTTAGCTCATATTTGGATTTTGAGTAAAAAAAGGTTCCCCTTGAGACCCTCATCATCCCTATTATTTTATATGAATGTGAGGTTTTGGGTTGCAGTATATCTAGAGAGTGGTGGTGAAAGATCCATATGGTTCAAAAGAAATTTATAATCTACAACCTCAATATTAAAGGAAATATTCCCTATCCTAACCTCTTGATCGAAGTTGCCTTTTACTCCATTGAAAGCATGGCTATGTTTAGATATTTGATGTATAAGAAGAATCTTTATAACATGGAAACCAAGAAGCTTCCAAAAATTTCTTCTAAATCTAGCCAAAATCCCCACCTCTGCCTCAAGCATGGGTGGCATAAGGATGCCTAGTAATGGCTCAACCACTGGAGGATAAAGGAGGAGATCATCTTGCGGAATAAGGATAGTATAAAAAATATTATCATCTCCAAATTTAAGGATAAATTATGGGATGATGAGTGAGAGGGAAAAAGGAACCTAAGGTATTATAAGGAGATGATCAACCCTACCCTTGCTAACCATAATTATCTCTTTATCTTGAACGATACTAAGAAAAAAATTAACATTGCAAGGATAAGAACCAATTATCATGAGCTTCAAAGTGAAACCGGGCAGTGGTCTATTTCCAAAACCCCCTAGGATGAATAATTTGTCACCCTTGCGATACTAAGAGGGTGGAAGATGAAAAAAACACTTTCTCTTAGATTGTCTGGCTCTTACTCACATTCATTCTCATTTCCAAAAAAAATTCACACTTCCAATCTTCTTGACTTGTTTATCCAATCTAACTATAGTGATAATTGAGCACTCATTTCCCTTCTTTTTTATCATAGAAATAAAATTTTAAAGAGTCATAATTAATTTATTACTTTCGTAAGTTCTGATAGACCACATTAGTCTTAGTGGACATTAATCATCATCATCATCATCAACATTCAAATTGTATTTTTGAATGTAAAATTGGCCTTAATATCTTGGGAAACCTTAAAAATTTGAAATTGTGCAAACTCAACAACTTAAAATTATTAAAATTATGATTCTTTCAATTTCAAGCAAAATTTCTAGAAATATTTACATGAAAAATAGCCAAAAAGTCACCTCATTAAAACATTGTAAAGATAAATATAAATGTGTGTGCATATTGTAAGTGTAAATATATAAATGTACATAAAAGAGGGTGTCTAAATCATGATTTCCACTCTACGCCCAACCTTGGCATTGGTCAAACTCACTTCCCTTGGCACCTGGTGTCTTAGGTTTTTTTGTGTGGATCAATGTTTTATGCATCTACTACTGAGAAGCCAGGACCTGTGAATGAATATGTGTCTACAAAATCCTGATTTCTCCACGTGACCAAATGTTCCTACATCTCTTGAGATTCTCCATCAATACAAAACTTGCATGCATGTGTGTCCCTGAGATAGATCTTACATGCATGTGCTCAAAATTAGTTGATCGGGGTTCGATTTCGAGGGATTCATTATTCTTAATACGATTTCTTTAGGTGTCTAGACTTTTCTACATCTCCTGAGATTATCTGTCAGTACACAATTAAGTGATTCCAAACTCCCCTCTTCTGAGTTCTCTATCCAGCAAATACCTCTCCTTAACGTGATCTATTAGGATACAAGACCTTTGATGGACTTTGACATGGACATCGATCAAATCTTTGAAATCTTGTTAGAGCCCCCAACTTCACTTGAACCTGCAGTAATCATTGCTGAGGGTCAAGGGGTACAAATTGAAATTAGGACCATGTAGTTATACTTCTCATTCTGGAAATCCGAGGTAAAAAAAAACGCTACATAAAATGGAATTTCTTGAAACTGATAACAACAAGTTCCATTTAGAAATACACACCCTCTCTGCCATAGTTTCAGAGGTGGAAGGGGATAATTTATCGCTTAAGAAGATATTGCATGAAAGAAAAGAGTAAGAAATTGTACATCCTCCAAATGATGAGTTGCATACAAATATTCTTGACCTTAAAAGCAAGAAGGAAGAAATTTGATACCAACAGGCCATCTTCAAACAAGAAACTGAGACACACATTAATTCTTGGGCATAAGTGGTTCAGGGGAAGGATAAAACTTCTACCCCTCTTGCATAAGTTGAGGAAGTGGTGCAAGCAAAACTTGTGGAAAAACACACTAGATGGGATACCCTTAGCCTCCTTGATATAGCTCTGGACAAAGCTTGGTTGGGCTATGACTCCACTCTCTTCCTTACGTTTTGGGCTGCATCCTATCAACTCTGTACCCTCAGGTCTAAGTATAAGTTGTTTTCTCTTCCCAACAAGTTTTTCTTGGATGAGGACCTCACTCGAGCACAGGTTGTAGAACTTAAACAATACAGAGAACATATTATGATAGCATGACAAGGCAGGGAAATTGATAGTTATCAGGAATCTTCAGGCAGTTATTCGAGACTCCTTCCCACTTAGGTGGGAACCTCCAACTAGAGGTTCACAATGATGGGCCCACTTGGGGAGACGACAGGGTACAAGAATTTCTTTCTGTTGTTTGAATAACAATGGATCTTTCTGGTCATTGTTGGGACTCTTGTATGATGCTCTTGATTTAGCAGACATCCTCTTCGTGACTGAGACTCATGCGAGCCTAGTTCAACCTCTCCCATATATTACACGTTACCATTGGTTATTAGTCTGTAGGCAGGAGATGAGGAGATTGAGAGGGGTTAGAGGATCAAGTGGAGTTGCTTGTTTGTCTAGTGACTCACTCCAGAACAAGGTATCTTTGGTAGCCGAAGATGAGTTTGTGAGGTTTATGTGGATTCAGATTAGCGTCATAGTCTCTCCTCTAAGGGACATCTATATTCTAATTTGTTACTTCCCACAACCTCTTCACCATTTGACATCCAAAATGGCTCAAATTGGGACACATTTATAGAATTGTACACCAGGATCACCCAATACTCTACTGATGGGGAAGTCATCCTCCTAGGCGACTTCAATGCTCAAACTAGAGATATCCAGATCCATCTCCACGATCGATCAGAGGATGTGTTTTGAACCCAGGGGATAGATTAATATTCAGTAGGGCTTCACCAAATGTCAGATGATGTTTTGGGGACCACTACAATTTATGGTAAGAATCTATTACAGTTGGGGGAGTCTCATGAGTTGTTTATCTTAAATGGTCTCCCCTATCTCACAGGCTCCTGCTTTTTCACATGTCGACCATATGGTGGGGCTACAAGTGTAGTTGATTATGTCCCCACTAGCTAGAAATTGCTCCCTTTTATTCAAAATCTCTTAGTATCCCCCATCCCCCTTGTCAATCATGTAGTTATTTTCTTCTCTCTTCGATTTGACCCTCCCCTTCCACCCCATCCTTCCCCTTGGGGCCCACCTTGAACCAACCTTCAATTTGATGAAGGTGGTCCTGACATCTTATCCTCTACTCTGCACAAGATGATCCCATCAAAGACCTAGTTCTCCTTGCTTGATTATGCTTCCACTAAATACACCTGTCTTTCATCTTCCATTTGGGAAGCATCATTCAATTCCTTCCCCCACTCCACTTGTTCCACTTCCATCTCCCCAAAAGTTGCATCTTTCCCCATGAACAAATGGTAGATGACGAATGCAAGACTCTACATTTGGAAACTTGATATGCTTTCACCCACTCTCAACCCTTCTACTCCGATCTCAAAGCCTCTTATCTTCATCTCCTCTGTCGCAAGAAACAAATATTTGTCTCTAATAGAAGACAAGAACTTTCTACTCTCCTTGCCCACTCCCCTAAAGAATTTTGGCATACCATCCTTCCCTAATGCTCCCCTCTTCCATCTAACCTCGACCCTACATCTATGTTCACTCACACTTCCAACCTCTATGATATTCCAGGTAAGGCCCAAATTCATGTTACCTCCCCACATTCCTCTTGTTACCTATTCTCAAACAAAGATATTAGAGAGGATATTTGGGTGATGAACAACAACAAAGAATTTGATGAGGAAGGATACCAAGGAGAGTTATTTAAGCATGGTTTTTGTGCTTTGGTTAGCTAATTGGTTGACCTCTTCAACCATGTATTCCATGAAGGATTTCCACCAATATGGTCACACCACATCATCCATCCAATCCAAAAATAAGGGTCTAGCTCAAATCCAATAACTACATAATGATCATGGGGGGGTACATGTTCTCGAAATTGTATGCTACTATTATACATAGGAATTTATCTAGTGACCTTGATCATAGAAAAATTAGAGCAAGGGGACAGGCATGCTTTCGACTGACTAATTAGACCATTAAACACATATTCACCCTCTGCGCTATGATTGAGGAGGCATGACACCACTCTTCAAAAGTCTACTGTTGTTTTGTAGATTTTTGGAAATATTTTGATTGTGTTCTGAGGGAAGCCTTAATCCAGAGACTCAGAGATATTGACATGTTTGCAACCCTATTGATAACTATTATGCACTTGTGTTATTTTTTCCTTGGTCATCTTCGCATGCCTCATGGGATGTTTGATTTCATCTGAAGCACTATTGGGGTTAAACAGGGTTGTCTACTGTCCCCTACCCTGTTTGGGATCTATATTGATGAGTTGTAAGAATTTCTACACGAGCACTCTAGGACATCGATGGCTACCTTCTTCACCAGGTTCTGATATCTATTTTACTATTTGTTGATGATGTGGTCCTCCTCTTCTCATCCCCAGAAGGATTACAGAACCAGTTAGATGACTTAGCTATGTTTTGTGATCTTCGATAGTTGACAGTCAACTTGGGTAAAACCAAGGTTATCATCTTCAGTGGGGTGAAGACAACTTCAGATATTCACTTCCTATTCAAAGGGGAGGAGGTTGATATCAATAGCATGTATACTTACTTGGGGGTGAAATTCTCAGGTCCTCGCTTTAGTGTACAACCAACGCTTCAGCCTAATATCAACAAAGGATATGGATCCTTAACCCTTGTCAAGAGACAGTGATTTCAACATCACTTCTAGGAAATCTCGTCCAAGATGAGCCTCATGGACACCTTGATCCATCCCACTATCCTATATGGATCAGAGATTTGGGGATTGTCTTTACTTGATTTGGATTGGGCTTTAGCTAAGAGATTCTAGATTCAGTAAATACAATACCTCAGCAGATCATCCTTGCAGAGTTTGGAGCTCAACCCTTTTAGCTTGAGACGGTCTTCAGTTTGGTTTCATTCTTGCAATGTGTCAGGGGCTTTGCAAACTTGATAAAGAGTAGGGACCAGTATCCTTACGTGGCATATTCCTCTTCTGATACTATTTCCCATTCTACTCCCTCAGGCCAGGTCATTTGCTGGTTTACAAGAGTTTTAGATCTCTTAGAGTTAGTGGGAATTTAGTTGGATCATCTCCATCCTTACTGATATTCCTTAGATGCTTCTAGTCACCATTTACCTATTAGACAAGAGCTGAACAATATTGTCAAGGAGGATATCTACATGAACTTTGCCTAGGTCACCTGGGTCAATCCTCTGTGATGGTTGCACCCAAAGATGGCCTTCTGTGTTGAGAGAAAAACTCATTTTTTTACCCTAGTATATGTTTCGCCACTGGATGCATGCTCCTCGCATTCCTCTAGGCCAGTTCATAGTAGGTTTTCATAGACTTTGGGTAGAGATGGACCACTAGATCGATAGACAAAACAAAATTTGCTAGGTATGTCATTTACAAGAAGTGGAGGCCAAGGTGCACTTCTTTTTTGAATACCTTGTCTATTACGAGATCAGAAGAAGGTTTCATTGCTTATTCAAAAATTCTCAGACCCTCGATGACTTTTTCAGGTATCCAGATCAGATAATTTTGGTCCTATATATGAAGGAGGATCTTAGGTTCTGAGCACATACTCTTCAGCCTCCCATCAAACTAGACCCCACATAGAGGATCACGACATCTTTTAGGTTACTACCTTCAGATAGGGCCACCAAGAGACCGATTGATACCAGTACATATCTAGACTCTAGATCAGTGAGAATCTGTGGGACCTCACCCCGCCACATGAGATATCAGCAACATATCTGTCTCAGATCTGTTCCTAGGAGATGGACTATGTCCTCCAGACATCAGCAATGCGCGAACTCCCCTAAGCAATGATTTAGTGGACAATTCGCACTTTCCACCAACTCTTCATTGGGCCAACAAAATTTATTTAGTTTCTTCAGTGTTGTTCCTTCAACCTCGGATGTTAGGAGAGAAGGGTTTGATCCTCAGACCCATTGGCTCCTTGATCTTCTTCGCCATATAATTTCGTGCATTATATCTTTTATGTTCATGCATTGTATCCTTTATACTTCATGCATTATATCATTTATATTCATACATTAGATCTTTTGTATTCATGTATTGTATCTTTTATAGGAGACCGTTTGGTTCTCCCGCATTGTATGGACATCATTGTACACAATATTCCCTTTGACCTATTTATGATCAATAATTGGACATAAATATAATTATCTTATCTTATCTTATTTACATTGTATTTTTAAAATTATATAACATTAATAATATATATCTCATTGTTTACTCTTTATAAAATGATTTTCAATATTTATATTTCTTTGTAACTTCTTACTAACCCACTAAAAAAGCCATAATTACTCACTATGACTAGAAAGTGGGAAATAAAAATTCTTAAAATAAATCAATTTATTATCCAGAGTTATCAATGTCATATTGTCATTACTTTCCACGGAGAAAGGCATCAACAACCATTACCTCCCTTAAAGAAGAAACACTTGTATTTGTTTCTTTTACTTTATTCTATAAAAAAGCATAGTAATCTCAACTAGCACTGTGGGTGATTTATCTCATTCTGATTAAGGTTGATATTCAAACTCAATTCTTAATTTTTTTTTTTACATATATTTGATTTTAACCTATCTTATACGTTAAATAACAGGTTCTCATAATAAAAAAACACCTACATGTAATTACAATTCTTATGACAATTATTTTGTTTAAAAAAACCTTACTATGGCCTATTTTAATAAAGATAACTACATAAATCAAAAACCATTTTTATATAAGTACCTAAAACATTTCCAATATCTTTAAAAACTAATAAATACTATGTAAAAATAATAATAATGGAAAGACAAACTCAAATAAACATTCTAATTATTAAAAAATGTTAAGATCAAATTCAAATAACCAAAAAGCTAAAAATCAAGTATTTTGCTTCTCCAAAGCCAAACCTTTACTCAGAATTATTGATGTGTTTACAGAAGTGAACAGTAAAAATACCCTTTAGAACGTTGAAAGCTCATGATCTTTTTGCCCAAATTAATTAAATCCACTAAAATAATGTTGAACATTAACCAAATCTTTTAAAAGTAATCAAATCTTTTTCATATCACACAAGTAAATAAAATACTATTAATTAGAATTTTAATTACATAGAAACAACATTTATAAATAAAAAAACAACAATGGTCTATAAATTTAAAAATCAGTCAAATATGAAAATTACGAAACTGAATTCAACTTAAAGAAACCCTTACTGCATAAAAACCTTAAACATAGAAAAACCACCTTTTGGTATAAAAAAAAATATATCAACTAGGCTGATTTGCCTTTGTAAATTTTAGATTAGTCAAAATTATGAAAGCTTACAGTGAAGAGATGAAACTATTTTCCTATTGAAAGCCTTTTGAGCTTTTATTAGTTCCCATGTGTTATAAATGGAATTTCCATGTGAGCTTTATGCTATAAATGGAATTTCAGTTGAGTAATTAAATACCATTTTACCTAACGTTATTTAAAATTTGGTTTTAATTAAGTTTTCGCAGCGCAATTAAATAATCAGTATGATATAAAAGTATTTTGTAAATTAGAAGATCTCCAAGGTTCAAATTTCCCAAAAGTAATATCGTCTATGAAGAGGAGGCAAGTTATAGGTCTATCCGAGAGTTATGGTAAGTAGTAGGCTCTAGAGGTATAGTGATAATGATCAAAATCATTATATGTAAGTATGAGCCCGATCCAATTTTCCATCCTTATATATAAATATAAAATTTAAAATTAAGATTGCAGAGATCAAATAGTAATATGTTAATGCATGTAAAGAAAGTTTATTCTTTTTACATAAAAAATATCTTTATAGTTTATAGGAATATACATGCTTTAGTTTTCCAAGGACTATTAATTCTCAAGAACAAGATTAAAAGTCATTACATCAAATATCATTATGTCATTTGCTGAAATATGGGTGGGCATGAACTAATAATTCTTCCTAATCATTAACAATAAACCTAATTCACTATATTAACTAGCTGGTGGAGCATATTGATCAGGTGGAT
Organism: Pinus taeda; assembly: GCA_000404065.3. Taxonomy (NCBI): domain Eukaryota; kingdom Viridiplantae; phylum Streptophyta; class Pinopsida; order Pinales; family Pinaceae; genus Pinus; species Pinus taeda. The sequence goes on from APFE031637576.1 coordinate 45,771, forward strand.
CACAGTACAAGGAGTCATGGCATGTAGATGATAGAGGATCACATAAATGTAGATTGGATTGGAGGCTAAAGTTATGAATGATAACATCATGTTGTGAAATGGGGAAGTTAGTCTTCCCCATGGGCCTCATGAACCATTATGGAATTTCCTCCATTGAATCTGAGTCATGAGAAATGGAAGAAGAATGAGAAGGTGGATTAAGAATTTGATTTGCAAATTTCCAAACTTCACAATCACCATACGGAGGCACTGGCATCGAGACTAGAAAAGGAGGAGGACAAGGAACAAAAGGAATAATAGGTTCCTCCTCTGAAATTAGAGGTGTCTCATGACTCACAAGAGTTGGGGAAGTAGGAAAATCAGGGGGTTTAGGTTCATCATGTAAAGAGATAAGAACCAAGCACTCAAACTCTTGTTTCAAGAAATCATGATTCATGTCTTCTTCATAAATTTCACAACAAAGGTGAAGGAATCAATCAGAAAAATCATCAATTGATTCATTAGGCTTCATTCTTAAGAGATTGGTTCTTTACAAACATCTCAGTAATTATACCTATCAAAGGCTTGATGAAGCTCCCTGAGGAACTAACTAAGGGAATGGATGGAAGAAGGTGGCAAGGTATGGCAACATCAATTAACATGACCTTCAAGGGAGAGGAAGAAAAGCACACAAGAAAACTCTTCATCATTGATTTCGTAAGATTCACAAAATTTAAGAAAGTCATAAATGTGCTTGGTTATGGATGTTCCATCCTCACCATCAAACTTTAACTGGGACAAGTGATAGAGAGGCTAATCGGGGATTGAAAATTGATAAAGAGAAAAATTAGAGAAACACCCCGGGAGTAAGATTTGAGTATGAACTATTTTAGATAAGAGATTCAAACCAGATTCAACGGGCTCAACTTGTCATCTAGCCCTCCTTCTAGTGCCATTATTGATGATGCTGGAAATCCGAAAACCAAGGGGTCTCCTCGATGTGAAGTCCTAATTAGATCTCATACCGCTTGGTGTAGGAGCCCCATCCAGAATATCAGCCCAGTTTCCATATATCTCAAAGATATGCCTTGGATCTAACTGTTAGAATGAGAGAGGGATGCAATGGTTTCTTCGAAAAGAAAGAAGGTGCTCCTGGTGAGTGTTCAGTTGTAAATGTGTTAAGGTTCTTCTACTGCAGAGAGGGGAGAAAAGTGAGCCTCTAAGTGAGAGGTAGTATTACCACCCAAGAAGAGACACACATGAACCAGAAGGATCTGTCTAACATCCAGTGGAATAATCCCAATATGATACGACAATCATTACAATAAAAAAAATGAAGAAATATTTGTCTAATATACTACAGAATATTCCACGAGGATGGGACAACAATAATAACCATTACAACACATTCTCAATAAGATAAGTACTAAAATAACCGAAATAGTTCAACTATCTTAGCACATGTGAAAGAAAACATGAAATATAAACATGAGCATAATAGTCTTACAAACATTCATAATCCATGCATGAAGAACGTGTTGGCCTTGAAGGCTTTTGTTATTAAGTAAAAGTTTCAAGACACATGTTTAGAATGTACATCACTAGCTCCAGTAGTGGAACATTGGAGCCACTCCTTGCTGCTCAAAGAACTAGCTTATCTATCTAATGCCTCGTGGGAAGAGCCAAGGTGAAAAGTCCTTTGCTCATACAATGAGGGAGTGTATATAATCAAGGGTGACTCTTTTACTACCCTCATGACTGTTTGACTTCCTATGACTTTTCAACTTACATGACTCTTTACATTCCATGTGTGTCCTTTGGACTTCCACTTTACAACACATTTTGAATACAATATACATGATCCACAAAAGTGATGTGACATATAACCACTCATTACATGACACTGCTAACATGGACTGCTTGATGATGTCGCAATGTCAAGTCACTGTTGCTACTAAGTGCTTGTTGTGGCCACAATCCCCCCTCCCCATAATTTTTTAACAAAATCATCAGGACCCTTTATAGAATTTTCTTGCTTCCATTAGTTTTTTTTATTGTTTGTTGCCCTTTAACCCTCCAATTTGGAAGATTCCCTTCTTTATTGACCTTCTTTCTTTGGAGCTTTTTATTAGTTGGGATTTTTCCGTTGGCAGAATTATCATTATGGCTATTGTGATGACTTGCTCGATGCTTGCTTGATTGTTACCTTCACTTTGCTATATTTCACATTTATGATGACACTGACCACGAATAAGTAATATGGCGCCTTCGACTGCCACTCACCTCACTTTTTGTGTTGGGTTTACTTGTTGGTGTCTCCTCCACATGGCTTGCTACATTACTCCATATCATGGCTTAAAGCCTAGAGTGATGGTTGGCTACTTGGTCCTCCTCTACTACTTAGTATATACTTACATTTAAAAAAATAAGGTTTTAGTATTAACAACATGGTATAATTATAAATATATTTAAAATTATATATTACATTAGATCGTTTATATATAAATAAAATAATATTAAAAATTACTACAAAAAAATAAGTTAAATATATATACAATTAATTGAAATAAATAAATTTATTATACATGGTATCATATTAATATTACACAATTAATTATTTATATAAAATTATTGATGTGAATGAAATATAACACTGCAATGGTGTAAACATTATAAATAATGCAGATATTTTAAACTAATGCATTGATTGTAAATCAATATAATATTCGTTTAATATAAATAGTGTATATATTATAACATAATATATATCTTAAAACTAGTATATCACTTCAATGGAAATGGCAATTCCTTATAATAACACATAGCATGATAGATTATAATATTATATTGTATATATATTAACAAAATGACTTGTATTACTGAGAACTTCAAGACCCTAACACCGGGCAACCAGCTTTGGTTTGATTGAACTATCAAAAGATAATTCCACCGAATATGTGCACGCCAACAGCCCGGATCATGGCATGGAAATAACGAGGTTATCGACCAGAAGGACAAAGATTTCTCCAGATTTGGTGCTCAATTGAAATCAATCAGATTATCAAAAACAACCAAGTTTCCGGTAGTTTGAAGAACAATTGTCCAGGAATATCGACACCATTCACCATTCATATCATTTCAGACGTTGAATTTCTGACTAACGCAGCTCCCACATATTTTGGCATCAGTGAGGCAGAGAACTCCCCATGGAAATAATTCACGAAGATTCGATGTCGACTTGACACATATCTAACTGCTAAAAAATTTCCAGAACTGAGTGCACAGAAGTGAATCTAGACTGTCGAGGGAGAAAAACTAAAAAAGTCGCTTCATAAGAGGAATTATAGCAAAAAGGAGAAGGGAAAGCTCTTAAAAGGGGGATTTCGAATCCACTGAGTGAGGCAGATCCACAATACAAGGAGGAGGAGAGTCTGTACATTTTTGTTTTGCAGTCCAGTGGGAGTTGTCTGCAGAGAACTTTCATATATTGCACTATTGTGATGTATTAAGAGATACTATAGATAGCAGAGATATTGAATTATGAAGTTTTTCTTTTACTGTAGAATTATTGTCTTGAAGGAGTTCTTGACGTCAAGGATGGTAAAAGAATTTGAATTAATGATAAGTTTGTTTTCGATTTTACAGATTTATTATCATTTGTTTTATTATATAATCGGGTTTTAATTAGCACAATTAGTATAAATGAGTAGTGTTAATATTATTGTTAATCTTACTCAATTTATGTTAATTGTTTGTTTTTGGGAAGCTATCTTTGCAGGATTTGGCTGGTCTAATCAGAATTTTCAAAGAATTCATGGAGACTTGTTTGTTATAAGGAATAACTATTTATTAATTGTTTGCAAACTTGTCTTACCTTAACATATTTTGAGTATAGAGAATTATTTCCCTTCCTCGATATAAATCTCACAATGAATTCATATTAATATCTGAATTTGGGTTTATGAACAAGAGATTTTAATGGCTATTTGTTAAAATATTTTCATTATAAAGTTGGTTTCATTGTTTTGTAAGATATTGAACTATTTTAGTGTCTTGCTAATATCTTTAATCCAAATTCAAACACCGTATCTTCTTTTCTTTTTTAATTTTTTGTTATTGGTTAAGAATATGAGTATTCTTATCTTGGCCAAGATAGGTTACATTTACATCATCGGATAGAATCACACATGCATCTCCATTTCCGCTTTGCATAAAGTCCTCTTCAATAGAGGTAAACATTTTGGTTCTTAGTGGCGGGATTGAGCCCTTATATCAATCAACCTTTTGATTGATCCCAATCTTTATTCAAAACAATTGAAGATCAATCATAAGAAATGATATCATATTGTAAGTAAATTTGTATATAAGTTAATGTTATTAACATTAAAATTTTTGACATCTGAAATTTGTTAGGATATTCCGACACATAGGAAATAGTTAAGTATAACTTGGTCTAGTGTAGAGTTAGGTAAAATGTGTTTCTTTACTATGTACTTTTGTAACTTACAATCTGACGGTCACGATATGTAGTGATCCGACGGTTCATTCTCTCCT
>APFE031637578.1:0-18859 GCA_000404065.3 Pinus taeda
CCACCATTCAGCCAGAGGCAACCATTTGACCCATTATGTTTGTTTATCAGATACAAAGCAACGAAGATATCCTTCCAAACATTTGTTTACTATCTCCGTTTTCCCATTATATTGAGGATGATAAGATGAGATATGAGCTAATTGAGTACCAAGACAAGAAAATAATTATGTCCAAAAATTTCCAGTGAAAATGGGATCTCTGTCACTTACAATAATCTTTGGATTTCCATGTAGCTTTTGAATTGTGTCCATAAATGTAGTGGAAAATGTACTAGCTTTAAATGGATGTGATAATGCACAAATGCGTGCATACTTGGTAAGTCTGTCAACTACCACCATGATGACACTCTTTCCCTCAGACTTGGGTAAATCTGTGATAAAATCCATTGAAACCTCCTCCCAATGTTGGCTTGGAATGGATAAAGGCTGTAATAGACCCAGGGTCTTAATTGTTTCAACTTTATTTTGTTGGCAAACCAACATTCCGCCATAAAATTTTGAATATTTGAATTAAGGCCTTCCCAAAAAAAATCCTTCTTAACCTTGTGGTAAGTTTTTAAAAATCCTGAGTGCCCTCGTAAGGGAGAAGTGTGCAATTCCATAAGAATATTTTGTTTGAGTTGGGAATTCCTACAGAGATATAAGCAATCTTTGTTCCATAACGAATCATTTTTCTAACTAAATGTATCAGATGTACTGGAATGTTGTTGTAACTTTCGAATAAGTGCCCACACTTCTTCATCATTCTTCCATTCCTCCCTTGCTTCATTTATCCAATCTGGTTGGATAATAGAAATGGCACACAACATTGCTTCCACATCCTCATCCTTTCTTGAGAGTGCATCTGCCACCACATTCTGCTTCCCCTTTTTGTAGATGATTTCAAAGTCATAACCCAACATCTTTGTGACCCACTTTTGTTGCTCTTCAGGGGATAGTATTTGTTCTAAAAAGCATTTAAGGCTATCATGATCTGTTTTTACCTTGAAGTGTCTTCCCATTAGGTAGGGTCACTGTTTCTTAAGTGAATGTAGTATTGCCAACATTTCCTTCTCCTAAATAGCTTTGTGTAAAAACTTTCCCTTGATTGGACGACTTTAAAAAAAAATGGGTCTTTCATCTTGCATTAAAACAACACCAATTCCATTTCCTGAAGCATCACATTCCACAATAAAGATTTTTGTGAAGTCTGGTGTAGCTAAGGCTGGTGCTTGGCACATTGCCTCTTTAAGATATTTGAAGGCCTTTTTGCTTCTGGAGTCCATGAAAATGCATCTTTCTTCAATAATGTTGTTAGAGGTGCTGCTATTCTCCCATAATTTTTAACAAACTTGTGATAATACCCTGTCAACTCCGAGAAATCCTCGCAAATGCTTTATGGATGTGGGGATTTTCCATTCCTTAATGGCTTTAATTTTGCTAGGGTCTACCTTAACTCCTTCATGAGATACAATATGACCCAGATATTCCACCTCTTGGACTCCAAAGACACATTTGGATCTTTTTTCATATAATTATTTCTCCTCCAATAGTTGTAGCACCCTGTCAACATGTTCAACATGATCCTTCCAAGACTTGTTGTAGATTAGTATATCATCAAAAAATACTAACACAAATTTTCTAAGGGTTTGAAATGGAATTCATCAAACCTTGAAATGTAGAAGGTGGATTGGTAAGGCCAAAAGGCATGACCAAAAAATCATAATGACCCTCATGAGTTCTAAATGTTGTTTTCAAAATGTCTTCAGTCTTCATTTTGATTTGATGATATCCTGAATGAAGATTCAACTTGGTGAAGTAAATTGATCCATGCAATTCATCCAGTAATTCATTGACGACAGGAATGGGAAACTTATCTTTAATAGTGAGCTTGTTGAGCTCCCTATAATCTGGACACATGTGCCATGATCCATCCTTCTTGTGCACCAATACTACTGGAGCAGAGTAACAACTTTGACTAGGTTGAATTATACCAACCTCTAGCATTTCTGCAACCATACGTTCAATTTCACTCTTTTGGGCATAGGGATATCTATACGGCCTGATGTTTGGAGGAACACTTCCTGGAATCAGATGAATAGCATGATCATGATCATGAATAGGTGGGAGACCTTTGGGAGTCTCACGTACCTTGGAATGATTTTCCAAGACATTTTGGAGATTTGTAGAAATAGATGATATAAATGTGGAAACATCTAGCGAACAAAATTGTGCAATTACACCTCTTTGTTCCTTTTTTAGAAGCTTTGTCATACCATTAGAGCTGAATATATTTCCCATTTTCCCTGCAACACCCCTTAATTCAACTTCCTTTCCTTCCGCAGAAAATTTCATGAAAAGTTCTTGAAAATTAAAAGCCATTGTACCGAAGGATTGTAGCCATTGGACTCCTAGTACAACATTAGCACCTCCCATTGGAATAGAAAGCATTGGGCTAGTCAATACATATTCTCCCATGTATAGCTTGATATTATGGCACTTTCCAGAGCAATTTATTGTTCCTCCATTTGCAACCATCACTTGACACTCTGGTGCTGGATATAGGAAGCAATTCAATTCTTTTGCTACCTTACAATGAATAAAATTGTGGGTACTTCCTGAATCAATCAACACTATTACCTTTTTCTTCTTGATTTGTCCTTCTATCTTGATGGTTTGAGGAGTGGTAATTCCAGCGAATGCATTACAAGATATGGTCGGATTCATTTCTTCTTTATCTAGGCTTTGTTCCTGGAGTATATCCTCTTATTTTGACCTTTCTTTATCCTTTTATACTTCCTCTTAACAATCTATGTAGAATAATTTCTTCTCAGCACACTTATGACCTTTAATGTATTTGCTATCACAACTGTAACAAAGCCCTTTTGCTATTTTTTCTTCAAATTGTTGTGGTGTCAACCTTATAGGTTGCAGAAGACTGGGTGAAACCAAACTTACATATTTATAGTTTTGAGTGGTATGCTTCCTTGTTCCCATAATTTTTCTTTCCATTTTTCTTGCTAACCTGAATGCCTTCACTAATGAATCAAGTTCCCAAAGGCGAACATCATGTTGGATATTATCCTTTAAATTTGCTATGAACACATCAATCATATGCTCCTCTGGAATGTTTTTTACCCTTATGTTCAATTTTTGGAACTCCTCAATGTGCTCCATTATTGAACCCTTTTGTTTGAGACTTATTAATTGGCTAAAAAAAGTGTTGCTTTTTGTATCCTCATAATGTGCTATCAATTCTTCCATAAAAATTGCCCAAGTGATAATTTGTTTATGAAAGCAAAGCCATTGATACCATACAAACTGATTTGGTTCCAAATATAAAGTTGCAATACGTACCTTTTGTGTGTTTTACACATTATTGAAATCGAAAAATTGCTCCATCTGTAATATCCATGTTGCGGGATCCTTGCAATCAAACTTCCTCATATCAATTTTTGGAATATGGTGGGTCTTCGATCCAACATTAGAGTCTATGAAATCATGATTAACATTTCTTTTGTTCTTATCATGAGTTTCCTTTACTGCCCTTTCACCATTAGTAAGCATTTCTTGTAGAAACTTTGTCAAATCTGTCTTCAAATCTTCCATGCCTGTCTTCAAATCGTCCATCGTAGCTTCCATGTCATTCATCTTAGTTTCTATGCCTTTCTTTAAACAATCCATCTTAGCTTCTACGCCTTTCTTTAAACCATCCATCTTAGCTTCTACATCTTTTTTTAAACCATCCATCTTAGATTCTATTTCTTTTTGTGCAAGTGACACTTGTTGCACTTGGTATCGTAATTTTGATATATCATGTTGCATTTCTTCCTCTTATTCATGAGTCATGCTAGAGCTTTAAGGTTTCTTACTAGGTGTTTTCATTTTCTTCCTCAGGGCATCAATTATCAATAATAATGCTTTACTATGCTCTTTGAATTCCTTCAAACTAATTTTTCAAACCAAGCTTATTAAAAAATTTGAAAAAAACTACACAGCTTTTTTCACTTTGTAGGAACTTGATATTGAATCTGATGTATCTTTGTAATTTCGGATCATCCAGTTATAAAATTGTGACCTGCAGTAGCCCTCTGCATCCTCTTTCCAATGCCACTAGTCTGATCCAAATTGGATTCTCCAGGGAAGAGTTATGCCAATCCTCCGACAGTGACCTGATTATAGACTAGTTCAGTAGAGTGAACTTGTACGACGTGCCATGAGTCACTGTTTCGACCTTTGGCTCTAAAAAACATATACAAGAAACTACAGTTCATCCTATTATTGCAACTTATTACGAAATTTCAATCCGATGCTCAGAGAGAAAGTTACGACGATTTTCCCCAGGTCACTTGTTTTTAATGTAATTTAAGAGTCTACAAAAAGACTAAATTCCTCAGATCATATCTCCACCAATATAGTGCGAAAAGATCTGAAATTTGGACCCAAGGTTCAATGCAAATTTGTCACAAATGGGTTTTTTTTTAGCTTCTGAAATGTCACAGAAAAAATTTATAGAGAAAATGCCACGATGACCTATTTGGAGCAGCAAAACCCTAGAATCCAAAGCTCTGATACCAAATGTTATGAAACCAGATCACAAAAAGAAAGAAAAGATAGTTGAATGCCTTAGAATTCAAACTCTTCGAGGGGGAAACCTCCTTTACATTACACAAATGAACAATTGTTCGATGATTCAAATGATAAAACATCCTTTCTATATATAGGAGTCTAAGGATTCACAATATAACCCAGCTGACCTAACAATAATATAAAGCCACAAAAACAACAATAGAGGGAGTCTATGGGGCATAGTAATAACAATATGGGGACAATAGGGGCACAACAATATTAATAAGGAATACAACTACAATAGTAATGGAGTAATCACTAGTATTATAGGGACCTAACACTTGTGCATGAGTTTTGCATATAATTTTTCATATTTAATCCCATCTATTTAGTATCCAAGTGCAAAACAAAATATTTTGCATCTCGAAAGAAATCAACTCTTCTCGGCATTGATATATATATCTGTGTGTGTGTGCATATGTATTAGACCATAGTGCATGTAAAATTGTGAAAAATAAATAAACATGACAATAAGATAAGGAGGCATACTCCAAGGGTGTGATTTAATATCCCAACTGAGGCCATCATAATTAAGAAAATTGGCCATACAACCATCTTAACAAATCTTGCTGAGAGCTTGTCCATGGAGTGCAGTGATGTATTTCTACCTTAGCAGGTTGGTCTTGCAACCAAGATCCCTATCTTCATTCACATACAATGATTCCTCCTTCAATCTCATCGTCAAGGGGATATAATTTCTGCTATTGTAGTCATTCTTCCTCATATGACAAAGAATAACACAACCTTTATTTCATTTTGACATGAAATTTTCATTGTTTTTCTTTAGGGAGATGCATAATTTGATGTTGAATGGGTTGTTGTGGAAAAGGATTTTCTGTGCATAAGCGACACAAGCAGGGAGGAAGCAAACAGATAACTGAGTGAGCAAAGATTAATGGATACAACTCAAAATATTTCCAAGTAGGAACAAAGGGCCAAGTTAAGATGAAATATCACAATAATTGTAAAAATAATGCTATTTTCCAAAACAAAAAATTGCAATCTCCCCCTGTTTATGTGTAGAATCCCCTCTAATACTAGCCACCATCATAAAGAACTAATAGGGAAAGAAAATAGTCAAGTTAGTTTCCAACTTCTTGCAACTTTTCTTGAAAAGAGATGCATAAGGATATTACATACTCCCCTTGTTAAAGAGAACACCATCTTCGGTGTCCATATCTTGCTTGAACTTTAACTTTTACTCATGATATAAAAATATAAAACAACCTAAAAGGGGATCCTTCCCCTTCAAAATTAAGGATTTAATTTCCAAGAGATACTAATAAGTAAAAGAAATATTGTTTTATGGATGGTCATAAGAGTTTACAACTACAAAAATATTCAATTTCTACTTTCAATCACTCAGCAATTATTCAATTTCACAAAACAAAAGTAAAATTATATATACTGACTTATTGTTACTTGCCATTTCTTCTTGGTAATCATGGTCACTTTATGCAATTTTTTTAAAAATATGTGGTTTATCAAGTGTGGCAAGCACTCTAAGAGTGGTTTGAAAACCCAAAAACAAGCTCCTAGGGTGGTTTCATAACCCCCATGGAAAGTTGCATGTAATGTATGACTCACAAATTCAACATGATCACATTATTTTCAATCAAATGAAATACTTTTAAATATCAATCATTCATGTAATGTCGGGTGATATTTTAATTGCAGTTCTTCCATAAGCAATCAAAGAGAACCTAGCTCTTTAATCATCAAATGATCAATCACTACACTAGTACATACTGTCTTAGCCTCCTTCTAAGGACATTGATAAGATTGGTAATACAGTAAAGGATCTACCCTTCTAGTAATTACTTACTAAGAACTAGGCTCCTTTCCTATCAAGATTGTTACAAGTCATTTTTTCACATTCAAACAAATGGCACTGAACCTAGATCTATCATCATCCATTTAGACCTTACAATCATCCCTACAAAGCCAAATGCATTATGTCTCCAAAGTTATAAGAATCTTGGATTACATTGGACAAAAACCATAATTTAAGACCACATTGCACTTACTCTCTTGACACACTGTGATGGTGCATGTTGAACACATGGAGCTTGTGCTAGTTAGCACAGGTTGCTCTTATAGAAAGTGTGATGACATTTGGAAATGAGTAAAAATAAAAAATAATTTTGAAGTTTCACTCTCTAGAAGCTTCGAGAGTATATTAAACCATTTAGTGTTGGATCTAATCTCGAATGCCTACTAATGAGGTATTATATCTTATCTCCTAGAACTTACCTCCCTCTAAAGTGGATTTAAGCCCTAGAATGGTAAATCTAAAGCTACCAATTGTACCCTATAAATGCAACACCTGCCATAGAGTTTGAGTTAGATATTGAAGACTCTAATTATGCATTTATGCCATCCATTTATTTCTAGAGGTCCATAATCCATCCATGTGCCTTAGGTGTGATTGAAGGCTTACTAGTGTGGAAAATGAAGGACAAGATAGCTGGGAGAGATTCACAAATTCAAGACCTACAAGGGTTGCAATATTTTCCTACCATTATTAATACAAAAGTGAATTATTTCTCCTATACATTATGTCTTGATTATGCGTATATAGAACATGAATCCTAGAATTCTTGTTTAGAGTTGCTTGTATATGTTATGTTGTATGTTTTGTTCTCTTACTTGTTTTGGATGATTTTCATATTCAACTTTTAGAAATTGGAGTTGGAGCTAGAGATAACAAGTAAGGAGAATAAGGAAGCTTGCATTGGATTCCAAGTAGGTTTTCCTTTCATATTCCAAAAATATTTAAGGAAAAACATTATAGTTTTGTCTTGGTTGCTTCTAGGCTAAGATAGTAGGTCTAAGGAGGTTAATACTATCCGTAGAAGGAATTTATCCACAAAAGAACTTGGTGACTTTCGGTGATGTATTTGCTTGGACCTATCAAGAGATGTTAGGCATTGATACGAATATAGTAGTGCATGAAATCAAGATGTACCTAGATGCCAGACATGTTATACAAAATTTATGTTCATTACAGCCAAAGAAAGTTACGCAATTAAAGCAAAAGTTGAGAAGCTTCTGTGAGCTGGTTTCATTTATCCTATTCCATTAAATGATTGGGTTTCAAATATCATCCCCATAATGAAGAAACATGTTACAATTAAAGTGTGTGTCGATTACAAGGACATTAATCGAACTTGTCAAAGGGACAATTACCCAACCCCCTTTATCGACCATATTGTTGATCATTGTGTCAGAAGAGAGATTTTCTTATTCATGGATAGATTTTCTGGATAGAATAAAATAAAAATACTCACTTCTGACCAACATAAAGTCATGTTCATCTATCCATTAGGTATAATTTCTTATCATAAACTCCCTTTTAGTCTTAAGAATGCAAGGAAAACTTTCTAATGGGCCATGAATTATTATTTTCATGACATTAAGAATATTGTGCATCCATACCTTGATGACTTTCCTTCTCATTCTAAACATCATCAAGATCACCTTATGCATCTTGGCGAAATTTTCTTATGATTTCAACATTAAAAGATATTATTGAATCCACGCAAATGTTTCTTTTGTGTAGAATTTGGTCGAGTATTAGGCTTCATTGTGTCTAATCAAGGGATCTGTACTAATCCATTAAAAGTACTGGAAATTCTTGATTTGTCTACTCCTTCCAATCTTGTTCAGTTACAATGTTTAAAAGGGAAGGATAACTTTCTATGTTGGTTCATCTCTAATTACACAGAAGTTACTAAGGGTTTTACCCGATTATTGGAAAAGGGAGTTCCCTTTCATTGGGATGATATTTCCCAAAAATGTTTTGATGCCTTAAAGAATGTATTAATGAGTGCATCATTACTGTATCCCCTTGATTATCACCAAGATTATTTCCTCAATATTGTTGCATATATTACTAATATCACCATGGTATTGGTACAAGGAGATAACTCAGGTGACAAATATTCCATTTACTACTTGAGCCGTAACTTTTCGGATACCAAAATCAATTATTCTCATCACTACAAGAAAAATGATCATTAGTGAGGGTCTAAAAATGTCACCATAAGGTCATTGGTGACAGTCAAAAGAGCCTTTGTCACCAAAAATTGAACATCACCAAAGGTGGCGTCGCCAAAAGTATAGGTGTTGGGGTGAAATTCAAGGTCCATCACCAATAATGATTTACAATGAAAAATAGTGGCCATCACTGTTTCATATGAGAAATGGTGATGGATCGTAGCCTCCATCACCAAAAAAATGAACATCACCAAAGGTGGTGTCACCAAAAGTGTAGGTGTTGTGGTGACATTCAATGTCCATCATGAATAATGATTATAATGATGGATAGTGACCACCACCATTTCATATGAACAACAATGATTTATTGTGATGGAATATTAATGGACTTCACTATTAATGCATATATATGGCGACGTTCGTTGAATATCACCCTTTCATATGGAAAATAACAATTTATGGTGATGGGCCTTTGCTGGTGATTAGTATTGATACACATATATATATGGTGGCATTCTTTAACTATCACCATTTCATATTTTGGTGAGGGTCAAAAAATGTCACCATAAGCTTATTGGTGATTGTCAAAAGAGCCTTCTTCACCAGAAACTAATTGTCTTCATTTCATATCAATAGCAGGGCATGATGGAATCGAACCACCAACCTTATACTTGCAAAGCAGGTGCTCTTCCATTGAGATAGAACCCTTTAAAAAATTAGACCTTGAAACTTTATAGATTGTAAATTTTACAACTTTAAATAAATTATAAATCTTTGTAGTCTTGGAAAATTTCTAACTAAACAAACAAAATAACATCAAAGTTGTAGGTCCCTACCTAATGGTTATGGAAGTTATGAAAAGTCAGTGGAAGGAAAAATAATTACGTATAATATACTCAATATGTTTTGTTGAATATTCAATTATAAGTGAAACTTTGAAGACATTTATAACCTATAAATGACCTATAATTATCAAACCTAAAATCTGCAATTACATCAAATATTGATTTCTCACCTTGTGAATCATGTAAATCTGTTGCGACTGATTTGCATGCCAAAAAGTAAAAAAATGAATATTCATGATGAAATTATGACTAATGAGGTATATGTTTGAATCCTGTTGGATATGGGGTTTATAAAAATAATTTGGAGTGCTTCTCGTTATTAATTAATTCAATATGTCAAAATACAACAATCAATAATAATGATCCTGAAATGTAACCAATAAACATATGTTAAACTTGTAAGTACAAAAGTTTGGCTAATATCCGTAGTGCACACCAGGATACACACAAAAAAATAACACCTACAATCCATAATAGATAAATTAATTAATACTACAATTTCTTTAGCACTTAACATATTATATTAACATAAACGATGCACAATAGTTCACAAGTTCCAAATGACATGCAAAGTTTCTAATTTATCTTTTAATAAACTATAAGTGATTGAAGAGCCTACCATGGTACAAACTTGAAATAGAGAAGCATAAATAATTTTAGTATAAAGTACAAGGATATAAAGAAATTTAAAAAAAAATCATTGCAACGACATCAAAGCACTTATTTTCACTTTGTAGCAAAACTATTCCATTCCATACATTACCATAGCTATCTCATCATTACTATTTTTCATTTTCACTTCCATCTCATTCTATTTTCTTTCCATTCCATATTCATCCTTGTTAATTTTTACTAACTTTTCATCAAACCCTATCCACTCAAGAAAAATTTCCATCTAATTGTTCACCAATAAGAAAATTTTGCAAATTTTGTTTAGTTCTAGAGGGAGGCTATAGGATTGAGGAAAAGCTACAAGTCATTGAAATTTTCATATCCAAACCTTCAAATTTTAAATATAATGTCCTAGAGGTTACTTATACTTAACAAAAAATGAAAATTTGGAGTATCTCAGCTTTTGCATGGTACCCTGTACCTCCATAAGAATCTCTACAGGTAGTCATGTAGCAACTTCAACATATAAAATGAAATAATGTACATAGTAGAAATCACACCATTATTCACTATGGGGATCATGTCTTACGCATAAAAAGTGACATGAAGAAATTATATAAATTTTCTCATAATTGGAAGAGATACCATAGTCATATGAGACAATCAACAATATTGATCCAAAAGATGACACAATGTCACATCACCAATCAAAGGATAAATAAGAAAAAATAGAGTTTAACCAAAGAGTTCATTAAGTAAAGTGAAAGGACAGCTAAAGAAAAATACATGACTAAAGGTTATGATTATATTCTCGATGTTGATCCATTTCATTTTCACCAACCTTTTTTCTCAGGCATGCCTACATGCCATTTTACTTCTTCTCAGTTTTCTATAAGAAGAATAATTATTTCTATAGAATTAGTTACATGAACGACTATAAGATTGCAATGGTCTACAAGAAACTCCAGATAGGAAGCACAATAAGCTCAATAGATAAAAGCACAACAATGGAAATTCATTTCATTTTGTTTTCCCTCTTCTTTGACTTTTTTTGAGATTCTTCTACTACAATTGTTGCTAGAATGCATATGTTGATTGTTTAAAATTTAGAACCCTTCCTATAAGAATTTCCATAAACAAAACTACAAGATACTAAAATCAAGTTTATAAGGCAAGGAAAAACAAAGATAAAACAATAGGATAACCCACTTTCTTTCCAAAAACAACCTTCTATGTGTGGAAAAACAAAGATAAAACAATAGGATAACCTCCTTTCTTTCCAAAAGAAACCTTCTATGTGTTGTTCTATGGATTGAGAGTAGGGTCTAATGGAAGAGAGCCCACAAAAGATGCTAGAGTTTATCAGAATATTAGGGTTGTAAACATTTTTCACAGAAGCCGATGGTTGGGGTATTTTAAGAAGAGATTATGATGATGATGATGTGACCCTTCAATTTTCCTCAACTTTTAGAACTACAAGGGGAAAAATTATTTGATTGTAGTGAGAAGCAATACATAAGGACTACCATTAAATATTGGAAAGATTTTAAAGTTTATATTACAAGGCATGAAATCATCTAACAACAATTATTCTTTAGATTTTTGGGCTTAGATATCATTGTCATATTTTCTGCTTGAAGTGGACGGATGAAAGCCACGATTGAACAAAAAAATGAAAATAGAGGCAATGTTGAGAAGCCAAACTCAAACTGCGAACAAGCACAATATTATATTAGTCTCTAAAAGAATAAAATTTATTACACATATCAAGCTGAAATTTATGTAAAGTGCATGAAATAACAAAACCTAAAAAACAACCTTACAACTCATGAGAGGAGTTTTTATTTAAAAAAATATGAATCCTTACCTTTTCTTGAGTCACACTTACTACTTTTATGCTCTAGGGTCGTATTTGCTTGAGCCAAAGCATGCATTCATTTGAGGGCCCAAACCACTTAGCAAACAAAAAATAAAGCAATTAAGCAGCTAAAAAATGTATTAGATTTTGGATATGCAGAGACAAAGTGAAATATGTTGAAACACAACAAATCCATCCCAACATATATCCTCCTTTTGTTAAACAATCATGTGCTTTTAGGACACTTTCCACTCATAATAATTCAAGATCATGCTAGCAAACGAAACAAACTCTAAACCTATCACACCAAGAATAAACCTCCTTGGCGTTACCAAATCTTGTCCAACACTTTGGTTTTGATTTCAAGTCAGTGTTATAAGATACAACCAAACTAATCAAACATACACTAAAATACATCAAAAGTTGCAGTAAAACAGTCAATTTAAAAACTCTAGCATACACCACAAAAACTCTACAATAAAAGAAAAAGAAAACATGGAAATCATCATTGGCTCAAATAGAATCCATGGTGAGATGAGATCCAACAATAAAGAATAGAAAGAGAAATGCAAAACATCCTGATCTCATTATGAATGCATAAGTAAGAAGAATATTGAAATGAAAATAACAAAGCCATAAGATAAAATCACATCCTATCACTAAATATGGACTATGAATTCATTTTGAGTTTTCTCCACTTCTTGCGAACACCCTTTTACCTAACCGCTCTCATACAATTCAATATTTTTTGGAGTTCTTATTTGCACATAAATTAACAACAACTGGTAATTTAATAGTAAAAGAAGTTAAGGTAACAGATTCTAAATATGGAACACATGCTAAAATGTACCTTGTAAACCAAGTTCCCTTTATGCCCATGACATCTTGCCTACATATTCCCTCACATATAGTAATCATACACCATAATTATAACACATATTTTCTCTATGATTTGAACAACCTGACTTTAACTCCATACTTGATACCAACTAGTATAGTCAATTACCACAATGACTTGTGCTTATTCTCATCACATCCCCTAGAATAAGAACCTAAGGTATTTGACTATTCAAAAGGATACCTTTTAAAAAGTGGCAATAAACTACAAACAAGACAAAAAATGCTAGAAATAGGTTATTTTCCAACCTTGCTCTAAACGTATTCTCATCAATTTCCAAAGAAATAAGTTAGAAGAAAAATAATAAAGAAGATCCAAAGAAAAATTCTTGCATATTCATAAGTGGTGTTTGAAATATAGTTGAAGACAAAATATCAAAAAAAACATTTCAAATATATATAAATACAATTGAAAATGAACTAAAACAAATGGGCGAAGAAGGATAAGAATGAGCACAAACTTAGGATGTGTAGTAAGACCGCATGCCAGTTAGAACTCTCGGTGATGGAGATGTCCCTGGGAGTTTACTTTGATGAGATGTAAGGGGGAAATGACTTGCTCCATCATATGGAGCAATTTGGGAAACAGATCAACTTGAATAAATCTCATAGTGAGATGCTGCACCTTCAAAACTGCTATATGAGTGACTTCCATATCTGTAGGATCCATATGGACCAAGACCATAATTTTCTACACCTAGTGATTCCTGGCCAAAAGTTGTTCCTTGGAGAAGAAGTTGGAGGGCCATGTCCAATAATGTTGAAGAGTTTAATGAACTACAAGGTAGATTTATTGCAACAAGGTCTATAGGCAAACTTCGCAGTGCTGCATCACTTAATCCATATGGATTTAAACCGGTAATTGGTACTAATGTTAGGTTCACAATATTTCGATGACCAATAAGTGGCAGGTTGACTAGTCCATGAACCAATCCACCATATTGTGGAATGTGATTTACATCAACTTTATCCTTCAAATGAGGAACAACTTGGCCCTGGTTTGCTTCAACTTTCTGTTTTTTCCCTTCAAATGCTAATTTACAAAAAAGTTGATGCCCATCTATTGATTTAACAAGGTCTTCCAAGGTTCGATTTGTTGCTTCAATTGTTATGTAAATAATAAGGGAGTATCCTTTCAACTTACCAGTTTGTCTGTCAACCACCAGGGCCTTCTTCAATGTTTGCATAACAAGAGGTAAAATTAGTCATTATAGGATGTTGCATGTGTTTAGGAACATTGCCCACATAGACCCTTCTTAAGTTAGGATCCATTGTAGCTAGTTGTATGGGTTGTACAGGTACCATGCGTGGAAGAAGGTGTTGTTGGATTTGGAAGGGATTAGCTAGTTGTATGGGTTGTACAGGTACCATGGGTGGAAGAAGGTGTTGTTGGAGTTGAAAGGGATTAACTAGCTATATGGGTTGTTGAAGGAGTTGGTTCAACTACAATTGTTGTTGCCCAACAACAACCAAATTACAGACAACTATTCTACCATCAATCATCTTGAGGGGTTCTTCCAACACACTCAAGGAACATTCAACATTTTTATATGTGATAAATCTAATGCACTCAAGACACAATCAACATGTTGGAAAGATTTTAATGTTGATATTGGGAGGCATGAAATCATCAAATAACAATTATTCTTTACCTTTTTTGGATTATATATTATTGTCATATCTTCTACTTGAAGCGAATGAATGACAGTCATGATTGAACAAAAAACTAGAAACAAAGGCAATGTTGAGAAGGCAAACTCAAACTACGCAACAAGCACAATATTATATTAGTCTCCAAAAGCATACAATTTCGTACACATATTGAGTTGAAATTTATATAAAGTCCATGAAATAACAAAACCTAAAATAAAAACAATAAAGCTCATGAAAGGAGTTTCTCTTTAACAAGTATAAATCCTTTCCTTTTCTTGAGTCACACTTACTACTTTTATGCCCCAAGGTCACATTTTCTTGAGCCAAAGCATACAGTCATCTCAGGGCCCAAACCACTTAGCAAACCAAAAATAAAACAATCAAGTAGTGGTGAAATTAGTATGAAAGCACATGAATATCCTCTACACATATAATGAGAAATAATATGTCAAAAAATATATCAAAAATATTTGTAATGAAACATGTATATAATTGTAGCATACAATTCCTTACACTTTGCAGCAAAACAAGGTGGTTGAGAGGAAAAATAGATCTTTGAAAGAGATAGCTAGTTGCATTTTGCATGCAATATCTCTTGCATCAAAATTGTGGGTTGAAGCTATCAATTGTGCCTCATACATCTAGAATATATCTCCTCATAAATCTATTTCTAGAAAAACACCTTTTGAGGCTTGGACTTTCATGCACACTGAAGTAAATCATTTCCACATTTTCGGATCTCAAGCATGGCCCCACTATCCTATAGAGAAGAGAAAGACTTTAGAGCCTTAGAGCAAGCCATGCATGTTTATTGGATATTTAGCGAGGCAAAGGCATTGCTAGGATTCACTCCAGATGCCTTTTCTACTCAATCAGAGGTATGCTTGGCTAGCTTTCAATTGATTTATTTATTCTATTCTTCATCCCACAAATTTAGGAATACCATGATGCTTCGAGATAAATTTCATGAGAAAAGAACTACCATGTTATGGTGCAATTCCTTTCAGTGATCACCCTGCTCCCCCATTTTCTGTGATTAGTTGGAAATTTGCATGGATTATGTTTTAGTGATGGCATAATTTTCTCGTTTTTGGAAGGGATTGTGAATATAGAAGAAAAATATGACATGGATTTCCTTAAACTTCTACAATTTGTTGGGATTTTAGGGTAATTCGAGTTGTTGATTAATCTATTTTCCTTATCTTTTTTTTGCTTCACTGGTAATCAAGAAATTAGACAATGAGTTTTTTATTTTTAGCCAAACTCTAGGTTCAATTGTAAATCAATAAACATCGAATTCTATCTGTGAATTGAGGCCGCACCTTATGCTTATGAATTTTTTATCATGATTGTCTAGCTTTTAAGGATTTTCAGTCATAGAAATTTAGTCATCTGGGGCACCCTTTGAAGCACTCTCTGAATCACACTCTCAAAAGGGATCCAACAAATCTTCTTGAAATGGTTGGGACAGGATGGGTTATGGTAGGAAAGGGACAGTAAACATCCATTTGTGTGCCTATACTGAGGATGGGAACGGTTGGGAGCAAGAAAAAAATAGTAAACATCAACATTTAAAGTTTTAAACCAACTTGGCTTGTTAGACATGGGTTAAAGCCATTTGATGGTGAAGGGAAACCAAATTTGTGAAGTTAGATGAATTCCCCCATAGAAACTCAAGGGCTCTACATCAAGGTTTGACCCTAGGATCTTTACATGCTGGTGCTCCATCCCAACCACTAAGTCACAACCTCACAAATATAAACCATTAAAATGTAGTTTATGCCATCATTACAAGGACATTAATTTTAATCCAGAATAATGTCTATGGAGTGCCTTTCATAGTCCTTGACCCTTGATCTACTTGTTGAAATAATGGAAGCAAGCACTTTGTCATTTTGGTACTAGTCCCTCAAGAGACATTAGTTGATACTTATGTTATAGAGCTCCAAATACATTCCCAGGGTTCTCAACATAGGGTTGGTGTTATCTCTCTCTTTCTACATTTGTGTGTGTGGAATGAAACCTACTTAACATAGACCATGTTCCTCATAAACCTAGAACATGAAAACTTTTTTTTCTCTATATTTTGAGGAAGTTCTTTGAGAAACATATCTTAACGGGTTCAATTACAAAGAGCAGACTTCCCGTTGCTATAAAAAATTAAACTCAGATTCGTAGACAGATCACTTTATGTAATAACCACTACCAGAGACAACAAATAATGATCATAAAAAGAACATGCGTTTATCCAAATATTCTACAGATATGGGGAAATGAGCTTAAAACACTAATGCCCCATATGCAACAGATATGAATAGAACTATCCATGAGGGCGATCCTACCCTCCCATCTATCACAATGCATCTACCTACCTTTCATACACTCTCAATGCACATCACAATAGACTTTCCAAATTAATTACAAGTTTCCATAATTTTATAGCTTTACATATGATAAATCTATACGTTATAAACATTCCCAAAGACATAACTACTACTTACAGAAAAATGATAGATTTAATGAAATTACATTTTCAATAGCACAACACGAGGCACAAATCTACCACAACTCTTCTCATTGTAGTAAACATTAACTGTTTCAAGCTATAGATCAGAAGTTCCCTGGTATATCCCAGTGGGATCGATCCCGTGCTCATCACGAACAACTTCCCAAAACTTGTCACCAATTTGGTTACCACATTACCTGCCCTGAATGTGCAAGATCTCACACATATTTGAAATTTAAAACTTGCAACATGGAAATACCAAACCATAGAATAAAACCTCAATTGAAAAACAGAGGATTCGTAGAAAACCAACACAAAAAGAAGAGACAAAACAGGGCAATGGGTAGTTACATCTACCAGCCAGAAAAGCTAATCTAGAACTATGAAATGGGTGTGCTCTAGGTGAGGCTATAAATGTTATGTCCTAATAGGTGGTATATAGGTGTCTCTGGTAAGATAGACATGAGAAACACATCGCCTCAAACTGAGTTTATATGCGTTTAAATGTTTTAGGTTTTTAATATTTTAAGTATATTTTTCTATTGTTTTTTTAAAAAACTCAGTTAAAATTTACAAAGATTATTGGAATTGCAAATAGAATTGGACATCAATGATAATTTCTTAAAAAAATTAAAAAAAATAAAATATTTAGACTCTTCTTGCATAGATATATCTAATATATAAAGTAAACGATTTTTTATGGGTGCATTTTGTGTATAATGCATATTTTTAGTTGCGAATGTCACATGGCTTTGGGAATGTTTAATATGTTTTTGGTTGGAGACATAGACTATGTGGGTATATGTTTGCTTAAGGAAGGTTGATTTTCTCTATTACAACAATCTAGAACCCTTATATAATGTAAATTCCTAGGAATTAAGGGGCTAGTTTTGTGCACTTAGGAAGGTTACCTATAGTGACCACAATAATTCTTCCACACACTTCTACTTGAATCTTGTCCAACTTGAGCAAGGCATCTCTAATAATAATATTACTAACTTTATCGATTAGAGGTGCAAGCTGAATTTTGAAGAGTGAGCCTTAACAAAATGGGTAGTAGTAGCATAATGGAATAGTGAGTGATATGGAAAGTGAAAGATGAAGAAAAATCACAAAAATAGTGACTACCAAATCTAGGGCAAATAGAGTCAAGGATGTCACTCTAAAAAGGGTTGTTTGGTGAATAGTTAAGGAGGATAGGTTTGCAAATAACATGCCAAAATAAAACTTGATAATGTCAAAAATAGTTATGGTAGTGAGTCTTGGAGTGTCCTATTAGTACTACTCTTGAACAAGTTGGAGGACATGTTGCCCTACAATGATATATTAATTACAACAACAACTTATTTGATAGTGAGGAATTATTATAGATAGCGTTGAGGCGGATTGAAAATATGGTAGGATGGGTAGGTTTTGCACTCTCTCCACCCAATTTCAAATCCCCAATGAGACTCTGACCCATTGTGATAAAGCTACAAGGGTATATTCCCCTCAAATATAGGTGCACTCCAATGTTCCTTGAGACTCCTCATCCCTTGCTAAGTCACATGTTATTGGCATACATGGCTTCTGGGTTGTTGAATATACTCTTAGGTTATAGTGAAACCAGTTGGTTTAATCTGAAGCCTAGCCTAGGTCATTATAATGAGTTACCAATTCCCATGGTTCAAAAAAATGAATTAAAATATGCAAATATATAACAATAAAAAGAAAATGAGAAGGAGAATCCCCATACAATACTCCCATCCAAATGATAAATGCCCCACTATTGTAGGTTTTAACCCCGTACAGAAATTACCTGCATACGAATTCTAAATCACAGGAAAAATAAAAATGCGAGAGCATAACACATAAAACACATATACACAGAGATTTCCCACT
>APFE031637578.1:22240-49228 GCA_000404065.3 Pinus taeda
CCGTCAACAACAGTGCTACCTTGCAACTTGTACAGAGTTCCAATCGGAACTCCCCGCATCAATACCAGTGCTCCTCGAACCATCTTGCAGGTATCCTTCTCGAACACTGTCTTTACACCTGCATCATCCAACTTGCTTACAGAAATCAGATTTCTGGCCAACGCAGGAATATGCAAAACACCCGGAAGGGTTCTAACCCTTCCACCTTGCAACTTCAACTTACTTTTCCGCGACCAATGATTCTAGCCTTCCTATCATCTCCTAAGAAGACATCACCACCATCATATTTCTCATACTCGCAGAACCACTCTCTATGGGGAGTGAAGTGAAAGGATGCACCTGAGTCAATCAACCATGCCTCATGATCTACATGTGTACTTGAAGAAGCCAAGTACACATCCCCACCTTCATCTGAGGTGGTTTTCGCCTCTGCAGAAGGAGCATCATCAGATCCCTTTCCTTTATCAGGAGCTTTAGATTTACACTCCCTTCTGAAGTGCCCTTCCTTTCCGCATTTCCAGCACACCACCTTTGTAGGTTTTCCTGGAGTTTTAGATCTCCCTCTAGATTTAGATCTCCACTCGATGACTTATTTTTGTTTCTGTTCTGGGACCGTCCTCGTACAGACAAGGCATCACCATTCTGGTTGTCCATATTTTTCCGTCTCATCTCCTCCGTCAGCAAGGCTGAGACTATTTCATCAAACTACAAAGCAGTTGCATTGCTACCTATTGCAATAACCAGACTATTCCACGAGTCTGGTAGAGAACACAACAAACTGATGCACTTATCTTCATCTGAAATTTTAATATCAACAGATAATAACTGACTTACCACAGTATTAAACGCATTCAGATGACCTGTCACCGAGTCTCCATCTTTCATCCTCAGGTTATACAGCTTTTTCCGCAGGAATAGTTTATTCACCAGAGACTTAGATTGGTACAAAGTCCCTAACTTGTCGCACAGAGCCTTCGTCGTAGCTTCCCCCGATACATTCAGCAATACTGAATCTGAGACACACAATCGTATTGTGCTCTTTGCCTTCCGATCCACTTCTTCCATTCTTCATCGGTCACTCCCGTTGGTTTAGTACCCGGATCTACCGCGATCCACTGATCTTTATCCACCAACAGATCCTCCATCTTGAGTTTCCACAACTCAAAACTCTGACCATTGAACTTCTCAATCTCTATCTTTCCGCTGCTCGCCATCTTCTTTCACCACCAGAATCGATCTCGCAGATCTCCCACTGAACAGGGTCTACCACAGGCCCGAGCGAAACCCCTCAGCAACAAAGGCATCCCCTTGAAGCCAAAACAACTCTGATACCAAATGTAGGTTTTAACCCCATACAGAAATTACCTGCATACGAATTCTAAATCACAGGAAAAAAAATGCGAGAGCATAACACATAAAACACATATACACAGAGATTTCCCACTGGATCTCAAAACCGAGACTACCAGCTTGATTTTTCATTATTCCTTTCAATGTTACAATACATATTTATACATGCCGAAGCATCCAATACCATGGACCGAAAACCATCGCATCCAAAACTATGGACCGAAAAACCATAGGTAGGTCGTCGTGGAAAGAATATAACACAACCCAACAACTATAAAGCCTTCACAACATATTATTTGCAAGAGATTCCTACAACTACCCAACAACATTAAATGCATGAAAAAATTAAGCCTCTCATATGATAGAATGATACCTCCAATATTATGTTAATATTGAAAAATTCAAATAAAATGTAGCCCAAGGGGAGACCTCCTTCATCCACAAATTTTGCATCATTATAATGGTGAGGGAGACCACATTATAAAGTGAATATCTTCTCTTATACAACAAAATGTTATATTTTAACTAACTCCATGACATGTAAATAAAATATTATAGTGATAGATTAATTAGATCCCTCCTAATTTTGTGGTGGACCATGTTACAACATGTGAAAACTAGCCCTTCTTGAAAATTAGCTCCCATCCAAAAATAGTAGTAATATGCCCCAAATAATGCTCTTTAAGGGGATTCACCACCACAAATAGACATCAAACCAATTCAAATACATGTTTCCACATAGAATTCACTCTCTTAACTATGCATTCATGCAACCACTCTGCATCTGTGAATTCCTAGTAATCAACATGATAGATTTTTTTTATTAGGAAAATTGATAAACTTGTTACCTATCATCGAGGACACATGGGAACAAGTCAATGGAATTTCCATTATACTCCTAAGCCTAGCGCAAATGCCCACAAGCCTCACTGGACATGTAAACCAAGTTTTGAACCTGGTTGGTCCCCTATATTGGTTGGCAAATTCCTTGTAGTGCAGGATATACATCCACCATTTGCCCTATCCTGATGGGCTAAATACATAGATAAATGTGAAATATCCCAAGTAAATATATCACTCCATGAGAAGATAAAGGCTGAAAATACTAAAATATAAAGTGTTTCATCTCCCCAAAGCATATCCAAGGAGATGAGTGTGAATTAGGGTTTTTACCATGCCAAATCTCCATGAGATTGTGTGTGTATGTGTGTGCAAGAATATTAAGAAATGTTTCCACGAGTGTGCCCTCCTAGAATACATAAAAATAGAAAGAAGAGACCCTTTGCAAGTCCACTCTACAAGAATAATATCCCAAAAATGGGAAGAAGACTAAGTACAAGAGCATGTTAATTCACATGTGTGGCCCTCCTCAAGTGCCACAAGTATTCCAATAGAAACCTCCACAACCACCCCAAATTAAATAATAATAATAATAATAATAATAATAATAATAATAATCTAACTTTAAGGTCACATCCAAACCAAAAACCAAATTATTGTATGAGACCCCCTTATTCATGGCACAAGGGACTCCACTATGCACAGTGGTTTGATTGATAATATCTATGAAGGTGCAATCTTAGGGTGGAGGCTAGAGTGGTTGATAGAAAACTTTGCTCTCTCATCCACCTGGGTTCAATTCCAAGCAATATGTTTAGTCTACTATGATAATGCTCAAAGAGTAGGTTCCCCCACCCACATGACGTTTCGACTGTTATTAAGTAATAGGTTATTGGCATATATGGCTTACACATTATTGGATATACTCTTGGTGATATAGTGGTAGGCAGAAGATTTGATCTTGGGCCTCACCCATATTACTTCAACATGTTATTGAATCACCATAGTTAAATTATAAAATTTCAAATCTATGGTGTACATACTCTACCAACTATAAATTACAACAAGGAGCATATTTTTAGACTCCTGCCCAAAAGTTATCTGGGCGCAATGAGTTATTTGGTTAACAAGTAAATATCAGTTAAAACATATGTGACCCTTGTCAAAGTGCACAATATGGTAACTAATCAAATATCTAGATATCCA
Organism: Pinus taeda; assembly: GCA_000404065.3. NCBI lineage: Eukaryota > Viridiplantae > Streptophyta > Pinopsida > Pinales > Pinaceae > Pinus > Pinus taeda. The sequence goes on from APFE031637578.1 coordinate 25,637, forward strand.
GATCTAACACGAGAGAAAAAGGTATCCGGGTCTCTAAGATTCTTGATTAAAGAGTGTTGAAGTAGACATCTAGATATGTAGATTCTAGATTTTACCATTTGGTTTCAGAATTTGTTCGAAGGGAAAAGGAGATTCTGGGATTTTATATTTATTAAGAAAATTAAAAATTACAAAGGAAATTGACAATTATGTCTGGAATACTATTGTGGACATAAAAAACAGATAAGTCATCCATGAAGAGGAGAGATTACAGATCTCTCTAAGGAGAAAGTATTCAAAGTACCAATGTAGGAATAAAATTACCTCTATAGGCATCAATTTAGGGAGTGCCAGGGAAACACAAGGGAGCACTAGGTCAAAATAATGCATGAAAATGAATGTTTAATAGTTTGTGACAAGAAATGTTAGTGAGTTCCACATGTGCTAAGGAGGCAGTGACAACATATGCTAGGTACTGTTAAGGCATGCTAAAGGCTAGTGAAACATGCCAAGATGTGTCACGTGCTAGGGTGTGTCAATGCATGCCAAGGAGTGTTATGGAGTGCCAAAGAAAACAAGGGAGCACTAGTTTCAAATGCATGGAAATGAATGAATAAGAGTGTGTGACAAGGAGTGTTAGTGATTTCTAGGTGTGCTAAGGAGGGAGTGACAACGTATGCTAGGTAGTGACAAGGAATGCTAAAGTGCCAGGGAAATATGGCAAGATGTGCCAAGTACCAGGGTGTGCCAATGCATGCTAGGGAGTGTTAGGGAGTACCATGGAAACATAAGGGAGAACTAGTTCAAAATTCATGGAAATGAGCGGACAAGAGTGCGTGATAGGGACTATCAGTGAGTTTCAAGTGTGCTAAGGAGGGAGTGACAAGGTTATATGCTAGATAGTGGCAAGGCATGCTAGAGTGCCATGACATGTCAGGGAGTGGTAGGGTGTGCTAGGGAATGCTAAAGCATGCCAATGAATGAAGGTGGTGCTAATACGTGCCACATAGTGCCAAGGGATTGTTAGATGTGCCAGGTGTTATGGTATGTCAAGATGTAAACTATGTTGCTTAGTTGTTTTATGGCCATGGTGGATGTGAGATTTGACTTGGTAACTAGTTAAGTGGTATTAGTTGAGATTGGACATGAGTAGCCTATGATGATTTATAGGAAGTTCTTAGGTGAATAAGGCATAGTCTATTTGTAGTAACCATAAGTTGTTCAAGCTATTGTAGTTGATGCAAGACTTGGTTGGGCTTGCAAGTCCAAAAAAAAGCAAGGGTAGTTTTAAGGGCGTGATATATAATGAGTCCCAGGGCATGCAAAGGAACGAAAAGGCATGTTGACACATGCCAGAAAATTTCAATGCATGTGGAGGAGTGTTAGGGAGTGTCAGGAAATCACAAGGGATAACTAGGTCAAAATTCATGGAAATGAATGGATAAGAGTGTGTGGCAATGAGTGTCATTGAATTCTAGGTTCCCCAAGGATGAAATATGTTAGGAGAAGTTTAGAATAGGACTTGTAGGAGGAAATACTATGGTTGTGATAAAGGGTTGGACAAATAAATTTGAAAAAAGGGGAGACTTTGGGTTGAGCACAACATTGTTTTTCCAATGACTTTTTTGGGTTCCCAATCTGCAACACAGGTAAGGCTATCTATGAGGGCATGACAACAATAAAGTACCAATGTGTGCTATGGAATGATAGGAAGTACTAACACGTGCTAGGCAGTTCCCAGGCATATTAGGCATGCCAAGATGTGTTAGGTTCCACAGTGTGGCACCATCACATGTTAGGGAGTGGTAGGGCTAAGTGTCAAGGAAGCACAATGGAGCACTGGTTTCAAATGCATGGAAATGGATGAATATGAGTATGTGATAGGGAGTGTCAACGAGTTCTAAGTGTGCTAAGGAGGGAGTGACAAGGTATGCTAGGAAGTCACAAGGTATAGTAGGCAGTTCCAAGGCATGCTAGAGTGCTAGGGAAACATGTCAAGATGTGCCAAGTGACAAGGTGTGCCAATGCATGCTAAGGAGTGTTAGTGAGTGCTAGGGAAACACAATGGAGCACTAGGTCGAAATGCATGGGAAATGAATGAATAAGAGTGTGTGTGAGTGAGTGTTAGTGAATTTCAGCTGTGTTAAGGAGGGAGTCACATGGTATGCTAAGCAGTGCTAAGGCATGCTAGAGTGCCAGGGTAGCATGCATCCAAGATGTTCCAAGTGCAAGGGTGTACCAATGCATGCTAGGAAGTGTTAGGGAGTATCAGGGAAACACAAGCAACATGTCAAATTAATGCATGGAAATGAATGATGAGAGTTTGTGACAAGAAGTGTTAGTGAATTTCAGGTTTACTAAGGAGGGAGTGAGAAGGTATGCTAGGCAGTGCTAAGGCATGTTGTAGGCCACTGAAACAAGCTAATATGTGTCTAGTGCCATGATGTGCCACTATATGCCAGGGAGTGTTGGGGAATTCCAAGGAAACATAAGGGAGAACTAGTTTCAAATGCATGAAAATGAATGAATAAGAGTGTGTAACAGGGAGTGTCAACGAGTTCTAGGTGTGTTAAGGAGGGAGTGAAAAGGTATGCTAGGTAGTTCCAAGGAATTTTAGAGTGCCGAGGCAGGATGATAAGATGTGTCAGGTGTCAGGGTGTGTTAGTGTGTGTCAGGGAGTCTTAGGGAGTGCCATGGAAACATAAGGGAGAAATAGTTAAAAATGCATGGAAATGAACAAATAATAATGTGTGATAGGGAGTGTGAGTGAGTTTAAAGTGTGCTAAGGATGGAGAGACATGGTTATATCCTAGGCAGTTCCAAGGCATGCTAGAGTGCCAGGGCATGTCAGGGAGTGGTAGTGTGTGCTAGGGAGTGCTAAATAATGCCAAAAAATGTAGGGGGTGTTAACATGTGCCACATAGTTCCAAGGGATTAGATGTGCAAGGTGTTATAGCATATCAAGATGTAAACTATGTTGCCTAGTTGTTTTATGGCCATGGTTGGACATGAGGCTTGATTTGGTAACTTGTAACTTAAGTATGGGGGTTTACGCAGTGCATTATATTAGATATCATTTTGGGATTCAACTGCATTAAGTAAGTCATTCACGTATGACCATTTCCATGAGAGGTAGTCGTAACTGACTAATTTCTCATGATTTTTTGAATAGTTCACTTAGCACTCATTGCATCGGGTGATGCAATGAGTGCTAAGTGAACTATTCAAAAAATCATGAGAAATTAGTCAATTACGACTACCTCTCATGGAAATGGTCATACATGAATGACTTACTTAACACAGTTGAATCCCAAAATGATATCTAACTTGTAACTTGTTAAGTGGGATAAGTTGAAATTTGGCATGAGTAGCCTAAGATGAGTTATAGTCAGTTCTTACATGAATAAGGCATAGTCTAGTTGTACTAATTGTAAGTTGGTCAAGTTGTTGTACTCGAGGAAGGACTTAGTTGGGTTCCCAAGTCCCCAAAAAAGTAAGGGTAGTTGTGAGGGCATGCCAAGGAATGAAAAGGCATGCCAACACATGTCAAACAATATCAATGCATACTGAGGAGTGTTAGGGCATCACAAGGGAGAACCAAATCAAAATTCATGGAAATGAATGAATAAGAGTGTGTGCTAAGGAGTGTCAACAAATTATAGGTGTCCCAAGGACGAAGTTTGCTAGGAGATGTTAATAATAAGACTTGCAAGAGGAAAGCCTATGTTTTTGATAAGGGGCTAGACAAAGTAGTTTCAAACAAAGGAGGACATTGGGTTGGGCACGAAATTGTTTTTCCAATGCCTTAGTTGGGTTCCCAAGCTACAAAAATAGTAAGGCTATATATGCTTGCATGACAACTATAGAGTGCTAAGGTGTGCTATGTAATGCCAGGAAGTACTAACACATGATAGATAGTTCTAATGAATGTTAGGCATGCCAAGACATGCCAATTTCTAAGGCCTACCAAGATGTGCCAAGTGTCAATGTGTGGCGTGAACACATGCTAGGAAGTATTAGGGCCAGGTGTTAGGGAAACACAAAGGAGCACTAGTTTCAAATTGATGGAAATGAAGTGTCCATGAGTTCCACATGTGCTAAGGAGGGGGTGAAAATATATGTTAGATAGTTACAAGGCATGCTAGATTTCTAGGGAAGCATACTAATATGTCCCAATTGCCAAGGTGTGCCAATGTGTGTTGAGTGTTAGGGAGTTCTAGGGAAACACAAGGGAGAACTAGGTTAAAATATATTGAAATGAATGAATAATATTGTGTGACAGGGAATGTCAGCAAGGTCCATGTGTGCTAAGGAGAGAGTGACATGGTATGTTAGGCAATGATAAGTCATGCTACCATTCCAGAGAAACATTTAGCCAAGATGTGTCAAGTGCCAGGGTGTACCAACACATGCTAGGAAGTGTTAGGGAGTGTTAGGGAAACACAAGGGAACACGAGGTGAAAATAATGCATGAAAATGAACGATCAAGATTTTTTGATAGGAAGTGTCAATGAGTTCTAGGTGTTCTATGGAGGAAGTGACAAGGTATACTAGGCAGTCCTAATGCATTCTAGACGCTAGGAAAATATGCCAAGATGTTCTAGGTGCTAGGGTATGCCAATGCATGCTAGGGAGTGTTATGCAGTGCAAGGGAAACACAAGGGAGCACTAGTTTCAAATGCATGTAAATGAATGAATAAGAGTGTGTGGCAAGGAGTGTTAGTGAGTTTTATGTGTGCTAAGGAAGGAGTGAAAAGGTATGCTAGGTAGTGCCAAGGAATACTAGAGTGTCAAGGTGACATGCCAAGATGTGCGAAGTGCCAAGGTGTGCCAATGTGTGCCAGGGAGTGTTAGGGAGTTCCACATAAACACAAGGGAGAAATAGCTCAAAATTCATGGAAAATAATGGATAAGAGTGTGTGATAGGGAGTGTTAACGAGTTCCAAGTGTGTTAAGGAGGGAGTGACAAAGTTATATGCTAGGTAGTACCAAGGAATGATAGAGTGCCAGGGCATGTCAGGGAGTGGTAGGGTGTGATAGGGAGTGCCAAAGCATGCCAAGGAATGCAGGGGATGCTAACATGTGCCACATAGTGCCAAGGGATTGTTCGATGTTCTAGGTGTTATGGCATGTCAAGATGTAAACTATGTTTCTTAGTTGTTTTATGGCCACAATTAGACGTGAGCCTTGACTTGGTAAGTTGTTAAGTGGGATGAGTTAATATTGGACATGAGTAGCCTAAGATGAGTTATAAAAAATTCTTAGGTGAATAAGGCATAGTGTTGTAGTAACTATAACTTGGTCAAGTTTTTTTAGTTGAGGTAGGACTTGGTTGGGTTCCCAAGTCTAAAAAATATAAGGGTAGTTAAGAGGGCATGATAGCTAAGGAGTGTCAAGGCACGCCAAGGAATGAAAAGGCATGCTAACACATGCCAAATAGTGTCAATGTATGCTGAGGAGTGTTGGGGAGTGTGAGAGCATCATAAGGGAGAACTAGGTCACAGTGCATGGAAATGAATGAATAAGAGTGTCTGTTAGGGAGTGTTATTGAATTCCAGGTGTCCCAAGGACAAATTGTGTTAGGAAAATTTCAGAATAGGAATTTTAAGATGTAATCCGACAATTATTATAAGGGAATTGGAAAATTAGTTTCAGACAAAGGGATACTTTCCGCTAGGCACAACGCTATTTTTTCAATGACTTGGCTGGGTTCCCAACTCACAAAAAGAGTAAGACTATCTATGAGGGCATGCCAACTAGGGAGTACCAAGGTGTGCAGGGAATGCCAGGAAGTGATAAAACATGATAGACAGTTCCAAGGAATTTTAGGAATGACATGACATTTCAAGTGCTAAGGCATGCCAATATGTGTTAGGTGTTAGGCTGTGGAAGCCACGCATGTTAGGGAGTGCCAAGGAAACACAAGGAAGGACTAGTTTCAATTGCATGGAAATTAATGAATAAGAGTGTGTGATAAGGAGTGTTGGTAGGTTCTATGTGTGCTAAGGAGGGAGTGACAAGGTATGCTAGGAAGTGACTTAGGGGTCGAGCTCGGGGGAATGAGTGGCCTCCTACAAGGGAGGGGGTTGTGATCAAGGAAGGAGGTGTTAATTAGATCGTTGGGGGGATTGTGGGAGAAGAAAAAGGAATGGAGACAAGATTGTTAGGTGGAGGAGATATTTCCAAAGAACTAGAAGGAAGAAATTCTTCAAAACCAACAGATGTGATAAAGAGAGCAAGAGGTGAGGAGGGGAATAAGTCCCATGGGTATAAAGGGTAGTGAGGTTTGTCAATGGTAGAAAAATATCGCTGCAAAGGTAGGGCTAATGAAAATCAATAACCCATGAGGAGTAGTACACAAGGCCGATAACCCCAAGGATAAAACCTCAGTTGTCGACCCATAAGCAAGTGGATCATCAAGATAAGACAAGATGGGGGGGGACAAAGGTGGAGATGAGAAACCCTTCAAGGAATGCAAAACCTAGCTGACAAAAGTCTAGAAAATCAATGATGCTAGTGTGAGGACTCAAATCTCTATTTGTACCTATTTTGTTGCTTTTAATAGAAGCCCACCAATGAAAATCATCCATGAGTGAATCTCCGAAAGGAGGAAAGACCTCATCAAGGAATCGAGCCAAAAAAAACCTATACCATGCTTCCTTCAAGCCCCAATATACCAAGTGGAGCCACAAAACCTTGTGTTATGCTTCCTTCAAGCCTTGATTTGCCAAGTGAATCCACAAAACCCTATGCCATGCTTCGTTCAACTCCTGATATACCAACTGGAATCGAATTTTTTTTTGTCTTTCAGCACTGGGTCCTCCCAATAATCAACCATCTTTATCTCTTCCAGGATAGAAATCCAAACCCAAGAAAAACACAATTAAAAATCTAGAAATGAGTTGTAGCCGAAGGGAAAATAACATTAATGGAAAACTGTAAAAAGAGGGAACATGCTATTAGTTGCAGCTAAAAGGGGATAAGTCAAACCATGAGATTATAGGGTAGTTGGAGGGATGTGCGACCTCGACATGGGAGTCGTATTGGTGTGCACAGAGGCAAAGGTGAACTAGTTGCACAAGTTGAAAGGCCACAACTTTTTCTATCGAGCCATGAATCTCACAACTTCCAATGTTGGAGAGAGTATAAAATTGTTACATGACTTCCATTGAGGTATCTTGAAGAAACAAGGAAAGAAAAAGAAGTACTTGAAGGAAGAATTGAAGAGAAAGAAAATGTTTTATATTTATTTTCTAAATAGAAGAAGACCAAACGAAATAGTTTGAAGCCATCGTTGCAGAGAAAGAAAGTACTTGCACTACAACTGCAAAAACTATCAAAGAGTACACAGAAAACTTTTTTCCCTCGAGAAAAATATCAAGAAGAAGGAATTATCTTTTAAGTTGTTTGTCAAAGGTAAGGAAGACAAAATGCAACTTAAGTATTTATTCTAGGAAAAGGTACAAAAGTTGAAGATGGTTGTCAAGGGCATGAAAATGTACACACAAGCAATTGAAAAGAAAAATAATATGGAGGTTGTTGAGTCTGTTAAAATATGCATGGATTCACCATTGGAGTTGGAACACATGGTGATGAAGAAAATGCAAGAGAATACATCAAGGTGATAAATGAAATCTGAAAAAGGGTGTAGTCAAAATTGACATGGCCTTCAAAGTTTATCGATGTTCAAAACACCCAACAAAACTAATGTAGGAGAAAATGCTACAACAATTGGACAAACAACATTCTTCCACATCATTTATTATAAGGTGTTGAGTATTATGAGTATCAATTGAAGGCATAGGTTCATATTTAGATTTCAGATCTCTTTTGCTAGTTGATCTAGTGCATAAATATTGCACTCTTACTAAACATTTATGCAAATATTTGTTTTATTATAGTTGAAATAGAGATTTCCCTTTCCATCTTCTTTAGTACAGTTGAATGTGAGCCTTGTCTTCGTAATGCGTTAAGTTGTATGAGTTGACATGCAACATGAGTAGCCTAAGATGAGTTATAGGAATTTCTCAGGTGAAAAAGGCAGAGTATAGTTGTAGTAACTGTAACTTTTTCAAGATGTTGTAGGCAAGGAAGGATTTGGTTGGGTTCCCATGTTGCAAAAAAAGTAAGGGTAGTTGTGAGGGCGTTATAACTAAGGAGTGTGAGGGCATGAAATTGAATGAAAAGGCATGCTAACACATGCCATATAGTGTGAATGCATGTCAAGGAGTGTTGGGGAGCGTTAGGGCATCACAAGAGAGAACTAGGTCAAAATGCATGGAATGAACTAATAAGAGTCTGTGCCAAGGAGTGTCAGTGAATTCCAGGTGTCCCAAGGATGAAGTGTGTTAGGAGAATTTTAGAATAGGACTTGTAGGAGGAAAGCCTACAATTTTGATAAGGGGCTAGACAAAGTAGTTTTAGACAAAGGGTGACTTTGGGCTGGGCACAACATTACTTTTTGAATGACTTGGTTGGTTTCCCAACTCACAAAAAAAGTAAGGCTATCTATAAGGGCATAACAACTAGGGAGTGCCAACATGTGCCAGGGAATGGCAAGAAGTTCTAACACATGCTAGACAATTCCAAGGCATGTTAGGCATGCCAAGAGCTAAGACATGTCGAGATGCTCTAGGCGCTAGGGTGTGTTTCCAATGCATTCTAAGGAGTGTTAGGGAGTTACAAGAAACACAAGGGAGCACTAGTTTCATTTGCATGGAAATGAATGAACAAGAGTATGTAATAGGGAGTGTTAGCTAGTTCTAAGTGAGCTAAGTGTTAGTGTCAGTCTTCGAAACCTTCCACCTATGATCAAATATGCTCTTACAAAGTGGTCTCAGAGTGCCAAAGTCAAATTTTATCATTTTAGTGAGTCTTCAAGTAAAATTTGGTGACTAGGTATTAGGTCAAGGATTTGTTTTCACTCCTCCCAAAGTTTCCCAAGTGTCGGTCCATGTCACCATTCAGCTGAGTGTACCATCATTCAAAGAGTTTTCATCATCATTTCAGGTTCCAATGGGTCATTTTACACCTTGTTCGTGCTTCAATTGTACTTGGGTAAGGCTCATTTCCCTCTCCTAGGGTTTTGAAGGTAATTTCCCTTGGATGGTCAAATAATCAACAAAACTTGTATCTTGATGTCCATACACCTTCCTCTATCCTTAATGTACCTTATTAAACACTTCCCATCACTGATATCCCTCAAATTCCTCATTTTCCCACAAACCCTAGTTTCTTGCTACAATTTGACAATTTTCTAGGCTAGGCTTGTGTTTTTCCCTTTTGAACCCATTCCCCTCACTCAGAATTTGAAATTACACTTTCCCCTGCTTCTTAACATCCCTCCCTACTTCCCAAAACTTTCTCAAGAATTTAGAATCCCCTTATCCCCTTCATTTCACTTCATTTCGACAAATCCTCTGTTCCACACATTGGGATAGGTTTTACTCAAATGATGTTTCTGAGCAAGAAAAAATGAATTTGTAAAAAATGAAAGATTTTTTTTCCATAATAGGCCAAGGAAGAAAAACCTCCTTCACCTTTTACACAAGTGTCATGGTTTTAGAAAAATGTCAAAAATATAGTTGCCTAAGGAGAGTTGATGCACCTCTGGAGTGACCTTAGGAAAGTCAATATTTCTCCTAGATTAATTGACTAAATGACTATCTTGATGAGTGAAATGATAAATATACACAAATATCTTTCCAATGAGCTATCATGAGCTCAATTTGGAGTTGAGGAAGACCTTAAAAAGTTGACTACAACAACACTCTTCATTTAGGCAGCCTCATTTTTCACATTTTGACTAGTGTTGGGAGATTTGACTTTTGATAGCGAAAATGAACTCAAAATTGAAAAAATAAAGTTGTTTTGGAAATTATATGCAATAATATTTCAAAAAAGCTATCTTGCACCCAATTTGGACATTGGGAAGGCCTCCAAAATTGGGTTTGAAAGCGGTGATGCGAATTAAATCAATGGTGTTGCACATTAAATTTTGCAACACAGGAAAACCCAATAGGCTTTTGATGGGGACCTCCATTTGCAAAATGGCTTGCATTTTTGGATTCAGTATGGAACAATAAGTAAACTAAAACATAGTGAGGAATTTTGGACAAGTTCTAGGTCTCCAAAAGGGAAAAAAACACCCAAAAAATGCCCTCTCTGACACTTTTTGGCCACACAAGAAGCAGTCTTAGGAGAATCAATTTTTGGAGGGGCAAATGAACTCCAAATTCATAAATTCAAGTTGCTCCAGAAAGTAGACTTGAAACTATTTCTAAAGAGATATCCTGCAACTGATTTGGACTCCAGGAATGTCTTCAAAATTGGCCTATAAAAAGCGTTGCGCATTAAAGTTTTGGTGTTGCGCATTAAATTGATTTTGCCAATTTTGCCTGATTTTCCAGATTTTTCCTAGTTTCCTTGGGAGATCACTTTTCCTCATTTCTTGGCAAATGTAAGCATGGTAAATGATGAATTTTATTTAAATATGGATGAAAATCTCTTCATAGGGTATATACATCAAGTTCCAAGTGGTTTTGAGATGTAATGAATTGGTTTCCTTGGTTTTAGAGGCAAGTTGTTCCACTGTCTATATTCTTGTTCTTAGTTTAGATATGGTTGAAACCACCCCTATTCTCATGGATTCGTCCCTGATAGCTAGCATGAGTGGTTTCCTTTCCTATATCATGTAATTTCTTAGTTATTTGAAAAGGTTGTACTTTTCCAGAAGTGTTGGACTCACTGAACATTTGTATCAGCAGTTTGGCAAGGAATAAAATCAGGTCTCACAACTATTTTTGTGGGGTTCTTGTGACAGTGAGTTTATGTATTGTTTCTTCTTTATAATGATTTTTTATTATGTTTTATATGTATCAAAATCCATATTTTTCTTCTAAAACTAAATGAATCAAGGTGAATGGAAAAAATACATTGATGTGCTTTGTCTTGGGAATGCATTTGGATTTCAATGTTTTCAACTGTTTGAAGAGGATACATAGTCTCTTTATGCCCTCCTCAAATCCTTAGTTGTATTAATCTACCATCTCAATCCATTTCTAGTACATAAACCCTTGTCTACTTCACCCCATAGAACATGACTGTATCCCTAAGTTGATTTCCTAGACCCAATCAGCCTTCTCCAATTGATCCAGCAACCAAAACCTAAAAAATCAAATCAGAAACCCTAATCTACTATACCTAGCCTAAAATTAGCATTCAATTCAGTCATATCAAGCCCTAGTTTCCATATCCTAATTGAGATTGACAAGGACAGAGCCCTCTCCCGACCTGGTAGGCTAGCTACCAAGTTAAGCGTGTTTTGATGTTACCCTAGTCCTGCCTTCCTTTAGCCTAAGGTAAATCAAGGCACTAACACTAAGGAGGGAGTGATAAGGTATGTTAGGAAACACCAATGCATGTTAGAGTGGTAGGGAAGCATTACAAGATGTACCAAGTGCCAAGGTGTGTCAATGTGTGTTAAGGAGTGTTTGCAAGTGCTAGGGAAACACAAGGGAGTACTAGGTCAAAATGCATGGAAATGAATGAATAAGAGTGTGTGAAAGGGAGTTTCAGTGAGTTTGAGTTGTGTTAAGGAGGGAGTGACATGGTATGCTATGCAGTGCTAAGGCATGCTAGAGTTCCAGGGTAGCATGTGTCAAAGATGTATCAGGTTCCAAGGTGTGGCAACGCATGCTAGGAAGTGTTACAAAGTGCTAGGGAAACATAAGGGAGCACTAGGTCAAAATAATGCATGGAAATGAATGAATAATATTTTGTGATAGGAAGAGTTAGTGAGTTCTATGTGTGCTAAGGAGGGAGTGACAAGATATTCTAGGCAATGCTACAACATGCTAGTGTCTAGAGCAACATGCCAAGATGTGCTAGGTGCTAGGGTGCGCCAATGCATGCTAGGGAGTGTTAGGGAGTGCCATAGAAACACAAGGGATAAATAGTTTCAAATTCATGGAAATGAATGAATAAGACTGTGTAAAAGGGAGTGTCAGTGAGTTCTATGTGTGTTAAGGAATGTTGGAGTGCCAAGGCGACATGCCAAGATTTTCCAGGTGCCAGGGTGTGTCAATGCGTGCCATGGAGTATTAGGGAGTGCCATGGAAACACAAGGGAGAACTAGTTCAAAATGAATGGAAATGAAGGTCGAATAAGAGTGTATGATAGGGAGTGTTAGTAAGTTTTAGGTGTGTTAAGGAGGGAGTGACAAGGCTATATGCTAGGCAGTGCCAAGGCACGCTAGAGTGCCAGGGCATGTTAGGGAGTGTTAGGGTGTGCTAGGAAGTGCCAAAGAATGCCAAGTAATGTAGGGGGTTTTAATAAGTGGAACTGATAGCCTAGGTGCGAATCAGAGGATAAAGGGAAGAAAAAAGGATGGGAAAGGGTTGGCGATTACTAGCTATTGATTAACTAAGAGAGATAGGAATAAATGCATCCTTCCTGAGATGCGGAAAGCGGGTACACCCCTGCTCTGTTGTTCTCTGATTTGTGGGTTGGGTTATTCTTGTTGTTGATGATCTAGATTCGAGCCTTCTATACTTATTTATGTATTTCTTACTATGTAGCATAATGAAAGAGATAGTTTGTAGTTGTGATCTATTGTTGAGTTCTATACTGGTTCTTTAAAATTTTTAAATATTTGTCTATATGATGTATGAATTCCTAAGGTAATGTGAGTAGAATAGTATGGTCAGATTCTAGTAGGTGCTTGATTGTTATGAGTTAATATCGGTTGTGGGTTGCGGTTCCCTTGGTGCCTCATTCTACCCCCTCACACTTTAGCCACGGAACACCTTGCGTGAGGCTCATTACCCTCTCCAGGTAAGGTGAAAATGTCGATGTTGTTCTAGACTATAGCAAAGCCTTGTTGGCCCCTTTTGCCTAAACCCAGGGTCTATTCCATGTTCCAATTTTTGTTCCAACACATGCCAATTTCTAAGGCATGCAATATGTGCCAGGTGTTAGGGTGTGGTGCCAACACATGCTAGGGAGTGCTAGGGAGTTCCAAGAAACAGAAGGGAGCACTAGTTTCAATTGCATGGAAATGAATGAATAAGAGTGTGTGATAGGGAGGGTTAGTGAGTTCCAAGTGTGCTAAGGAGTGAGAAGGTATGCTAGGAAGTCCCAATTCATGTTATAGTTATAGGGAATCATACCAAGATGTACCACATTCCAAGGTGTTCCAATGTGTGCTAAGGAGTGTTAGTGAGTGCTTGGGAAACACAAGGGGGCAATAGGTCAAAATGCATGGAAATGAATGAATAAGAGTGTGTGACAGGGAGTGTAGCGATTTCTAGGTGTGTTAAGGAGGGAATGACATGGTATGCTAGTAGTGCTAAGGCATGATAGAGTGTGAGGGAAGCATTTGACCAAGATGTGCCAGAAACTAGGGTGTGCCAACGTGTGTTAGGAAGTGTTACAAAGTGCTATGGAAACATAAGGGACCACTAGGTCAAAATAATGCATGGAAATGAATGAATACGATTTTGTGACAGGAAGTGTTAGTGAGTTCCAGGAGTGCTAAGGGAGTGACAATATATTATTTCTAGTGCTAAGGCATGCTAGAGGCCAAGGCAATGATATGCCAAAATTTGCCGAGTGATAGGGTGCGATAATGCATGCCATGGAGTGTTAGGGAGTGCCACGTAAACACAAGAGAGTGCCAGTTTCGAATGCATGGAAAGGAATGAATAAGAGTATGTGACAGGTAGCAATGAGTTCTAGGTGTGTTAAGGAGTGAGTGACAAGGTATGCTAGGTAGTGTCAAGGAATGCAAGAGTGCCAAGATGTGACAGGTGTTAGGGAGTGTTGGGGATTGCCATGAAAACACAAGGGAGAACTAGCTCAACATTCATGGAAATGAACGAATAAGAGTGTGTGATAGGGAGTGTTAGTGAGTTTCAAGTATGTTAAGGAGGGAGTGACAAGGTTATATGCTAGGTAGTACCAAGGGATGCTAGATTACTAGGGCATGTCAGGCAGTGCTAGGGAGTGCCAAGGCATGCCAAGAAATGTAGTGGGTACTAACACATGCCACATAGTGCCAAGGGATTGTTAGATGTGCCAGGTGCTATGGCATGTCAAGATGTAAACTATGTTTCTCAGTTGTTTTATGGCCATGTTTGGACGTGAACCTTGACATGGTAAGTTGTAACTTGTTAAGTTGGATAAGTTGAAATTATACATTAGTAGCCTAAGATTAGTTAGTTCTTAGGTGAACAAGGCATAGTCTAATTGTAGTATCTGTAACTTGGTCAAGTTGTTGTAGTCGAGGAAAGACTTGGTTTGGTTCTCAAGTCCCCAAAAAAGTAAGGGTAGTGTGAAAGCATTATCGCTAAGGAGTGTGGAGGTGTGCCAAGGAATGAAAAGGCATGCTAACACATGTCAAACATTGCCAATGCATGTTGAGGAATGTTAGGGAGTGTTAGGGAATCACAAGGGAGAACTAGGTAAAAATACATGGAAATGAACAAATAAGTGTGTGTGTCAAGGAGTGTCAATGAATTCCAGGTGTATCAACGACGAAGTGTGTTAGGACAACAACAGAATAGGAATTGTAGGAGGCAAGCATATGGCTACAATTATAAGGGGTTGGTCAAAGCAGTTTCAGACAAAGGGATACTTTAGGTTGGTCACAACATTGTTTTCCAATGACTTAGTTGGGTTCCCAAATCGCAAAAATAGTAAAGCTATCTATGAGGGCATGATAATTAGGGAGTACCAAGGTGTGCCAGGGAATTCCAGGAAGTACTAGCACATGCTAGACAATTCCAAGGCATGTTAAGCATGCTAAGACAAGCCAACTACTAAGGCATACCAACATGTGCATGTGCCAGGTGTCAAGGTGTGGTGCGAATGCATGCTAGGGAGTGTTAGGGCCAAGTGCCAATGAAACACAAGGGAACACTAGTTTCAAATGCATGGAAATGAATTGTCAACGAGTTCCATAAGTGCTAAGGAGGGAGTCACAAGGTATGCCATGTAGTGCCAAGGCATGTTAGAGTGCTTGGGAATCATACCAAGATGTGCCAAGCGCCAAGCTATGCCAATGCATGTCAAGGAGTGTCAGGGAGTGCCAAGGAAACGTAAGGGAGAAATAGGTCAAAATGCATGGAAATGAATGAATAAGAGTGTGTGATAGGGTGTTTCAGCAAGTTCCAAGTGTGCTAAGGAGAGAGTGACATGGTATGCTAGGTTGTGCTAAGTCATGCTACATTTCTAGGGCAACATGCAACCAAGATATGCTAGGTGCCAGGGTGTGTCAACATGTGCTAGTAAGTGTTAGGGAGTTCCAAGGAAACATAAGGGAGGACTAGGTAAAATTAATGCATGCAAATAAAAAAATAAGAGTTTATGATAGGAAGTTTCAGTGATATATAGGTGTACTAAGGGAGTAACAAGGTATGTTAGGAAGTGCTAAGGCATGCTAGAGGCCAGGGAAACATGCTAATATGTGTCAGGTGCTAGGGTGTGCCAATGCATTCAAGGGCGTCTTATGAAGTTCCATGGAAACAAAAGGGATCACTAGTTTCAAATACATGGAAATGAATGAATAAGAGTGTGTGACAAGGAGTGTTAGTGAGTTTTAGGTGTGGTAAGGAGGGAGTGACAAGATATGTGCAGTAGGAAGGGAAACATGACAATATGTGCCAAGTGCCATGGTGTGTCAAAGCATTCTAGCGAATGTTATGGAGTGTCATAGAAACACAAGGGAGAACTAGTTCAAAATGCATGGAAATGAAAAGATAAGAGTGTGTGATAGGGAGTGTTAATGAGTTCCAAGTGTTCTAAGGAGGGAGTGGCAAGGTTATATGCTAGGTAGTACCAAGCATGCTAGAGTGCTAGGGCATGTCAGGGAGTGCTAGGGCATGCTAGGGAGTGCAAAGCATGCTGAGAAATGTAGGGTATGCTAACATGTGCCACATAGGGCGAAGGGATTGTTAGATGTGGTAGGTGTTATGGCATGTCAAGATGTAAACTATGTTTCTTAGTTGTTTTATGGCCATGGTTGGAGATGAGCCTTGACTTGGTAAGTTGTTAAGTTGGATGAGTTGAGATCGGATGTGAGTAGCCTAAGATGTGATATAGGAAGTTCTTAGGTGAAAAAGGCATAGTCTAGTTGTAGTAACTATAACTTGGTTAAGTTGTTGTAGTCGAGGAAGGACTTGGTGGGGTTCCCAAGTCCCAAAAAAAGTAAGGGTAGTTGTGAGGGCATGATAGCTAAGGAGTGTCAGGGCATGCTAAGGAATGAAAAAGAGTGCTAACACATGGTAGATAGTGTCAATGGATGCTGAGGAGTGTTAGGGAGTGTCAGGGGAACACAAGGGAGAACTAGGTCAAAGTGATTGGAAATGAACGAATAAGAGTGTGTTCCAAGGAGTGTCAGTGAATTCTAGGTGTCCCAAGGATGAAGTGTTTTAGGAGAAGTTTAGAATAAGACTTATAAAAGACAAGCCTATGGTTTTGATAAGGCGTGGACAAATTAATTTCAGAGAGAGAGATACTTTGGGTTGGGCACAATAGTATTTTTCTAATGAATTCGTTGGGCTCCCAAGTCACAAGAAAAGTAAGGCTATCTATGATGGCATGACAACTAGGGAGTGCCAAAGAGTTCTGGGGAATTCAAGGTTCCTAAGTCATGGGAAAATGTAATGCTAGTTATGAGGGCATGACTGCCAAGATGTGTTAGGGAATTCTAGGGCATGCTAACATGTTCTAGATAGTATGAAGGCATGTCAAACAAGCTAATATGTGAGAAATGCTAAGGCCAAGATGTGAAATGGTGTGACAATGCATGCTAGGGACTGTCAAGGCAACAAAAGGGAGGAACAAGTTAAAATACTAGGAAATGAACACATAATGGGGTTAATAAGTCATCAATTGACCTTTTCCATGAGGGGCATGTTAGGCACACCAACACTAGGTTCCAATAGGTGCCAAGTGCCAAGCGTCAATGCATTATAAGTGCGAAATATTCCTCCATTTCTTCTCATCTAATTTCCAATAATTGATCTCAAATAACTTTAATATTAAACCATGCCAAAGTATACCAAGTCATCTCAACACATGCCAAACATGCTAAGACTTCTCGAGTGCCAACACGTGCCAAGTGCCAATGTGTGTCAAGGAGTGTGATGCATACTATGAAGTGGCAGAGCATATCAAACAATGATAAGGTGTGCTAGAGAGTGCCAATTCATGCTCAGGAGTGTTAGGGAGTACTAGGACAATAGAGGGGAGCACTAGGCAAAAATGCATGGAACTGAATGAATATGAGGGTGTGTAAGGTAGTGTCAATGAGTGAAAGTTGTCATTCCAAGGAGGGAGTGACAAGGTGTGCTAAGCATGGGTAAGGCATGCTAGGGAATATCAGGGCATGTTAAGAAGTGATAGAGTGTGCTAGGTAGTTCTGGAGTGTGCTAACATGTGCCAAATAGTGCCAGGACATGCTAAGACATGCCAGGTGCTAAGACATGCTAGGATGTGTAGGGTGCCAGAGTATGCCAATATGCTTCAAGGAGTTCCAAGGCAAAAAAATGAATAACTAAGTTAAAATTCAAGGAAATGAACACATAAGAGGGTTAATAAGTCGAGACTTTATATTTTTCGAAAGGGACATGCTAGGAACACTATTAATATTTTCCAATACATGCCAAGTGCTAATGTATGTCAATGCAATATTATGCCAAGGTGTTCTAGGGCATGCCAGGGACTATAGGTCATGACAACACATGTTAGGGAAGTGTTATACTATGCTAGGCATGCCAACATGTTCTTGGGTGTCCTAATGATGGCAAGAGGTTCTAGGTACAAATATGTTCTTGATACAAAGATGTTCCAAGACATGTGAGGTGCCAAGGAATGTTAGATTGTTCCAAAGCATGTTAAGGTGTGCCACGAGTATTGAGGAGTGCTAGGTATCTCTCATCAATAAAATTGACAAAGCTTGACTATGTATTAAATAATATAGTTCCTACACACACTAGTGGAACTTTATCTAAAGGGAATTATCTAGATAATAAACCTAATAGAGATGAATCATGTGTTGACTCATAGGAAAACTATATTCTTATGACTTGAGGGGAATGATATACAAAAATTACTTCTTAACAAATTGACTGACTCTAACCATTATGGCCTTGGAAACATAATGAAAAGGACTCCATAACAATGGTATTAAATCGTTATCTTTTGACAAAAAATATAGTTACAAGTACATAGCATGATAAAAAACTCATTGGAATGATCAATGATAACGAACATTTTTTGACCATCCACAAAATGAAACAAAAATAGCATTGGTGAGGATCAATAAAATATTGTCACTAGAAGTTTCACCAAAGAGAGAATTAGGGATGGGCCTTTAGTGACCCTCACCAAAAGTGTCACCAAAGAGTGAATTAGTGGCAGGCCTTTAATGACGCTCACCAAAAGTCTCATTGAAAATGGCTTTGGTGAAAAAAATTAAAGGACCATCACTATATACACTTACAACAACACTTTTTTGAGGACCATCGCCATATGTGACATTGGTGACAGACCTTAAAGGTCTGTCACAAGCATGACCCTTACCAACGACCTTTTTTCTTATAGTGCATGTAAAAAAGTTAGCTTTGGAATTCATGTAAGCTATACAAATCTTTCACCACTATATACTGCTTCACAAGACTATTATTATTTCTTATTGCAACTCCATGAGTTGCAAACTATCACGTCAACTACTTGGGGGAAAGTACTCGAACTGGATAATGATCCTTCAATAGTTCGATTTGGAGTTTGTTAAATCGAAATATAAGAAATCCTAAATATTTACAAAAATGATATGTGACCTTCCCTCTCCTAATTCAGAACTACCAACTCATGGTCTTATTCGTGATGAAACATTGTTTCTAATAGATTCCTCAAATCCATGGTATGGATATATAACCATTTATCTCCAGACCTAGAATTTCCAACCAGAAACCACTCATTTAGATCAACATTATATTCAATATCAGGCTCACCACTGTATAATAATAGGTGATACTCTTTATCATCATGGTGTTGACACAATGTTTTGATGTTTCCTCACACATGAGGAAGCCAAGAAATCCCTAAATGGTTGTCATGCTAGAGCGTGTGACAAACATACATTTGGAAATGCTACCACCCAGAAGATTCCACATCTTATATACTATTGGCTCACCATGTTGGAATATTGTATCTTGCCAGTCCAAAAGTATCATGCATGCCAGATTCATAATCGTAAAGCTCCACCTGCTCTGTTACATCCAATAGTCGTTGATGGACCATTTGCTAAATGGGGTATCAACTTTATGACATGTAACCCTCTTTCAGCTGGTGGGCATGGTTATATATAATTGTAGTTGATTATTTCACTAAGTGGGCTGAGGAAATGCCTACATATGACAATAATGACAAAACCACTACAATCTTATTATTTAATCACATTATTGTGAGACTTGGTTTACCACAAGCTATTGTCACAAACCATGGAAACAATTATGTAATTACATGATGTCTAAATTGAATGCTAAGTTGGGCTTATGTCATGAAAACTTGACTCCCTACTACCCGCAAGCCAACGACTGGGTATAATCCATCAACGAAGTTTTGAAAATGATGCTTCAACGTATGGTAGGGATTCACAAATTGAATTGGCATACTATCATTTTTTGACATTGTGGGCATATTTTACCTCTGTTTGTATTGTGAATAGATTCACACTTTTCAAGATGTTGTATGGTCTGGAAGTTGTTATTCCCATTGAATGTGAAATCACATCATTAAAACTAGTCGTCAAAGTTCTTCCCGCTAGTTTTGCAGAAGAAGAATTTTTTTGCACAGTGCACGTCTAGATGAGACTCGTCGTGATGCCACAATGGCTAATGAGGCTCATAAAAAAAAAAATACAATCACAATTTGATCAAAATGTCAAACCTCGTGTCTTATTGGAAGGTTATTTGGTCCTCTTGTATGACCAAGAAGCCAACAAATTAGGAGTTGGGAAACTTGAACCCATGTGGTTAGGTCCATACATAGTTAAACATGTACTTGCAAAAGGGGCCTACAAGATTTTATATTTTGATGGAATTCCCTTGGCGCAACCTTGTAATGGCCTGTAACTTAAAAATACTATTGCTAGAGTTTTTCTACATAGTCACTGTGTACATACCATATATATTTGTTGGTGTGTTTGTAGTGTGGTTTACTTGAAATTTTTCTACCGCTTCTGCTTATCTTGGATTACAATTGATTTGCATATGTCGAAGTTCCCTCAACCATATGTTGGTTATGCTGATGGTGCTAGTTGTAATAGCCAGAACCTTTCCTCCACAACATGGGAAATTTATGCTCCTATAGGCAAGTTATTAAGTTTGAAAGGAATATGCATGGAAATCACAACTAGAAATTTTGCCGAGTATAGCATGATGATCAAACAATTGTTTGATGCCATTTCACATGGAATTTCTCATTTGGTCATCAGAATTGATTCACAACTCATGGTATTACATTTGACTAATGTTTATTCAATGAGAAGTCCAACTATGTTAGATATGTTTTTGAGAGTTCACCTCTTAGAAAGACATTTTGATTACATTGAATATCAACATGTTCCAAGACATCTAAATACTTTGACAGATGGATTAGATAATTATGTTTTAGATAGAAATTTGCCACATTTATAAAAATACAATCATCATCATACATTTCATAGGGCAGTGGAATAAGTAGAAAACATCCATGGATTAGAAATTGTAAATAATGTTTGAGTTTTACAAAAATTGTCTCTGAGACACATATGGCTCACAACCTATAATATCTAATACATGCAAAAAACAAAATGTGGCTCAAAATCCCTAGGTGACCAGTCACAATGATGATCAAAATAATAAAAAACGACATGGGAAACCTGTCATAGTAGTCGGCTAATCTGACATCGCACTCCTATGGTATATCTATATAAACGAATAAGGATGTCATTAATCCTTTTATCTAGAATGTTGTGGGTCAGAACTTCTATGTGATGCTCGAACTCGGCGATGTCTCTGCTAGGTCCAAATCAACCATCTCTTCCATCTTTGCCCCACCAACTCCACCCTATACAAAGTGTGGTTGTGCTCATTGATTGAGTGGGTACATACCCACTGGTCGCATTGGTCCAATGTCTACATGAAAAGTTGACAGTTAGTATCTTACACATAAAAAAATGAAAACAAAATTGTAAAACTTTAAAAACCAAAATTGATAAGTGTTTTTTACCTGCATCATTTCACTACTTTCCCTCAGGGAGGAAAAGCTCCATATCACCTCTAAAACCCCCTCTAGCATAGGGATAATACTGAATCATGATTTAGCTACTCTCGCAACCATCTGAAGGAAGAAGGAGTAAATTGCATTGTATGTCCTTCCCCGTGATGAGCCATCATATCTACCCTTTGTCTCATACGAGGGTTCCTTAGTGCAAGAAACTCTCATGATATCCTATGGGGTCACAACAATGGTATCCTCTCCAAATGAAATGAAACTACAATGGAGCCACACCCAAAGTTGTTCAACCACTGGGCTTTCACCTTGTTCAACTGCTCCTTTACATTGGCCAAAATCCCTTTGCACCAATTGAAGACTGTAGGTGCCAAACACTCTAATGCGTATGACATCTACAATTTAGTAGCCAGATGAGGAGCAACACTACCAACCAAGCATGTGATGGTGAACAAAATTGTTTTGAGGGGAAGCTCACGCATGTACTTTATTTTGATCTTTCCATTACTTCTAGGTTGAGAGTTATCACATTAAGTAGAAACATAGTACTTTACTAACTCTCCACCTCTCTGATACCCAAACAAAGAAATATGGGAACCTCTTCGTGAGAGTTCTATCAAAACATAGTTGTCCTCAACATCTATGGTGACTATGTGTTTACCAATTTTGAAACATTATCCTTGTACGTCCCAGTCCATCACCAAATATTGTAGCAAATCCATCTGGGCTCTCATGCTCAGGATCTAGAAATGCTTCAACAAACCACAATTTCTTAATTCTCTAATTGTCGTTGGATGGTTTGTTGCAATCACATCATTAATTTTGTGCTCTCTTTCTCTCCAAGTTAACACCATTTTCACTCAAATAAACTCAAATTTGAGAAACCCTTCTATCCTCATCGCATTGAGTGTTCATGGATAGTGTGACGTAGTGCATGTATCCTTTTAATGTAAGTGTGATAATCAACACTTTTTTGTATTTTTTAAAAATTCCCATCACACATCCCGATATAGGGAACCTGCGCTGAGTTGAGGACGAAATTTACTTCCTAAAATTTTCAAAGGCTTCACAAAAATGCATGGAATAGAAAATGAAAAACAGTAAAAATGTTAAGCACAAAGATAACTCTTACTTGGAACTGATTGCACTAAAAATCATTCACAAAATTTGCCACAATCATCCTAAAAATGAAAAGTGTTGATACTAGAATAATCCTTTTTTGGGGTAAATTTTCAATGTTTTTTAAAAATGGAAGTAAAAGGCAATTTTTTTTGTGCAAAAAAACCCTGAAAATGAAAGGTGTTGATGTGAGATATTATTATTATTATTATTTTATTTTTTTTAGCGAGGTAAATGTAAAACATTTTTTAATAATGATCTTAAAGAAAAATATGAAAAACTAAAGGTGTTGATACTACAATAACATTTTTTTTTTGGGTAAATTTTCAATATTTTTTTAAAATGGAAGTAAAAGCCATTTCTTTTGTGCAAAAAAACACCCTGAAAACAAAAAGTGTTGATGTGAGAGAAATGTTTTATTTTTTTTGAGGTAAATTTAAAACATTTTTTAATAATGACCTTAAAGAAAAAATATTAAAAAACAAAAAGTGTTGATACTAGAATAAGCTATTTTTGGGATAATTTTTTTTTTTTTAGAAATGGAAGTAAAAGCCATTTTTTTTATGCAAAAAAACAACCAGGAAACGAAAAAGGTTGATGTGAAAGAATTTTATTTATTTATTTATTTTCGCGGGATAAATTTAGAACATTTTTTAATAATGATGTTAAAGAAAAGATATTATGGCCCTGAAAAACCTTAAAATTTTAAAGATTTTCAGGCATCACATTAAAGATAAAATATCATGTCTCTGAAAAGTCTAAAATTCCAACGATTTTCAGGGATGACATTAAAGATAAAATATCATGTCTTTGAAAAGTCTTAAAATTCCAACAATTTTCAAGCATGACATTAAAGATAAAATATCATGTCTATGAAACGCCTTAAAATTCCAACAATTTTAAGCCATGGTGTTAAAGAAAAAATACTTATAAAGGTTTTCAACCATAACATCAAAGATAAAATATCATGCCTTAGAAAAATTTTAAAATTTTAGCATTTTTTCAACCATGGAATTAGAACCAAAGATCATGACTACAAAAAACTTAAGTTTTCAACATATTTAAACCATGGCATTATGGAAAAATTTTATAACTAAAAAAACAAAAATAAAAGCAAAAAAACACAAAAAAAGTTTAAAAAATAATAACAAGTAAATAAAAATATCTAATAAGACATAAAAAATTTAAAAACATGAAAAAAAAATCAAATATAAA
>APFE031637581.1:0-19860 GCA_000404065.3 Pinus taeda
TAGTTGTAGCAACAATACAGAGATAGTAGCAGAGCAACAACAATAGTAGTACGATTATATCGTAGTTCTGAGTTACAGAGATCTAGGTAGGGTCCATCTAGGTGAGCTTCGGATGGTGTTTCCTCATGGATCATTACCTTTGATACAGGGGCCCATAGTATTTAGTAGCAGGAGGATTAGTGTCAGTTGATGCAGTTAGTTCCAGATTCATTCTCAAAGGTCGAATTGGGTAAATGTCTTGATCAATTGTAGTTTCCAGGTAGAGTGTACCAATGCTTGCGCAGTGGTCACGCAGAGGCTGACGCAAGGGTTTCATGGAGCCCAGTTTGTGTCAGTTTTGGAGTTGGATTAGTGCCAGGTGGGATGTCTCACTAATTTTGGTTAGTTTATCTTGTAGAGGATTGCCTGTTTGAGCATCCAGTTGTACTCAAAAGTTTCTTCGGGGACTTTTGTCTAAAAATAATTGTCATTTTATGTGTGTGTGTGCCAATTTTTTCTCTGTTTCCAGCGCCTTTATTTTCCACAGTATTTATTTGTGAAGATTGCAGTGTGATTAATTCGTTGTTGTCGTAGCAATAAATTACATAATTAATTTTACATTTAGAAGAATTAATTCTAGTTGCTGCAATAGTTGAAAATTTCACATGGCCTCCATGGGTCTCCAACTGCAAAAAGTGGTTTCCTCTGCTCTAGCTTTAAGGGCTTCTTTGGTGTTTTATAAGTCCTCCCTAGTCTCTCATGGTGAGACCATCCTCATCTAGGCTCGGCTTTGAATCAATTGATGCCCATGAAGCTGTGTCAAGGCCATACTGGGGGCATACTAGGTTCTGCTATGGCATCCTGAAGAATCATCAAATCTAGAATAAAGTCAACCAACGTCCTAGGTGCTCGAGGTGCTCTGGGACATATGACATCTAGTGATATTGCTAGGAGGCCCATGAGTCTCAACGCTTCATCTGTTTGTGCCATTAAACCTCATTGGATGGCTTCGGTACCTGTGGAGAAGGTGCCCAAGACTTGGGTTGTTGAACCACCTGACAAGAACAACATGGATTCTAGTGAAAGCCACCAGTCATCAAGGGAAAAGATCTTTTTTGCATCTAAGTGAACCAAACATGAATGTTAAGGACAATTTAATACCTGAAATAAGGATCCCCTTCCAAAATCAGGGCGTTGATCTCGCAATGGTGTTTTCTCCCCAAGTACGGGTGGCTAAAGGTCAACTCTATTAGGTGTTTCTAGCGTCTAAGGGGAAGTAATATTTTCTTGGTCCACCCTTTGATTGATAGGTGTTAGTGAATAATAATGATGGTAGTGGAGAGGATAAGACTTCATGGCAATTGCCATGGTCAAATGGACCAATTGATGGAGGTGTCCACACCTTGAGTGTATAGATGTGAGGAGGGAGCAATTCGTGGAGGCATGAGGTACTAATTCGTTCTTTGTTTTTCCATCGCTCTTGTGTGCCTTTTACTTCTTGATATTACTTTGTATTACTATTTCTAGCTCAAGGATTAGAGCTTGCTCTGTATGATGTAGTAGTTGTATTACCTCTTTAAGATGAGTCATTTTATCACTCATCATAGTTGGAACATGCAAGGGTTCCTTCTTTTGATGTGATGGAGCAATAATTGCTCAAGAACTAGGTGATGGCCCCACCAGTGTGGTAGAGCTCATGCTAGACTTTTGCCCATGTGCTAATCTTCATGTCCCTGGCCATCTTTCACAATTTTTTTCTTTCTTTTGTTGTGGCCGCGATATGTTGTTTTTGTTTCTTTTAACTACATCAACCTCCCAGGGTAAATTTTCTCGGCCCTACCTAGGTATGTGGACATATGAGTTCCAATTCCCAAAGAACCAATGATAAGATGAATCCAAAGAATGGAGTTGAGATATGGGCTTGTAACGTAAGATGGAAGGCGTTACTTATGATATATGGAAAAATAGAACGACGCTATCTGAATCAGGGTTTCTCAAGTAGTACCCTTTCGATACCCGAAGGGCCTAAAGGGATATATGGAAAAATAGAACGACGCTATCTGCATCAGGGTTTCTCAAGTAGTACCCTTTCGATACCCAAAGGGCCTAAAGGGAGGTCCCACTGGACTAAGATAAAAGACTAACCCCCATGTAAGGTGAGAGAACAAGATCATGGTAAAAGTCTGTTGATCTTCGAGATGGACCATGATCCATACTAAGTTCCCAAAAACAAAGTATAAACACCTGATTGCAAAATGATTGAAGTACCTTTTGGGTGGCAACCCACCTTCATACATGTGCTCATGCCAGACGGGTGAGAAGCGAATGGCTGAGATATATAGCATATCGTCAGGTAATGGTGGCTAGCAGGGGTTGCAGGCTGTTTGGCTCATTGTCTACGGTAGGAGACAATTTTTCTCCTATGTGGTTACCCATTTCGGTGGGTAATAAGACCTATGTTGAAATCAGATCTTCGAGCTAGTACTAGGGGGAAAAGGTTAAGTTGCTTCCATGGATTCAAATTGTATCCCTTCTCAAAAAAATTATTTGCAAGCTGTACTTATGAGTGGAGTCTTTCTCAGTACTATTGTCATTGGCATCCCAAAGGTGCTAGGGAGGTCCCATTGGACTAGGATAAAAAATTCACCCCCCAAGTAAGGTGAGAGAACAAGATCATGGTCAGAGTCTCTCAATCTTTGATATTGCCCCATGATCCATACTAAATACCCAAAAACAAACAAGTATAAGCATCTGATTGCAAAAAGATCGAAGTACCTTTTGAGTGGTAGCCCACCTTCATGCATGTGCTCATGCCAGGTGGGTGAGAAGCAAGCGGCTGATGCAAGTGGCGGAGATATGTAGCATAACCCGATTGCAAAATGATCGATGTACCTTTTGAGTGGTAGCCCACCTTCGTGCATGTGCTCTTGCTAGACGGGTGAGAAACACGTGAATGATGCAAGTGGCGGAGATGTATAGCATTTCATCACCTACTGGTGGCTAGCAGGGGGCTGCAGGCTGTTTGACTAGGGGAAAAAAAGGTCAATCTGCTTCCACACGTTCAAATTGTGTACCTTCTCAAATTTTTTTTTGGCAAACTGTGCTTATGAGTGTTGTCTTTGTCAATACTACTATCATTGGCATCCCAAAGGTGTTAGTTTCAGATGATATTTCTTTGACCTTAGCAGCAGTAGTAATCATAAGTCTAAAATCGAAAGTATTATTTGACCAAGTGTAAGCAGTTGAAATGTCAAGACTCAAAATTCAGTGAAATCCCAATACAACAGTTATGACCTTCTAGTATTAATAAACTCGAATTTTATAATGCCAGTTTAATTAGTTTCAAATGACTATTATTATACGTATCTAGAAATGTCTATTATTAGCACTTCTATATCCTCGTATGTCATCGTAGTATCTATATCCTTGGAGCTAATCAGCTATATTAGCTTGAATGTAAGAATCATAAGAATCAGCAGTTTAATGATAGAATTCCAGTTTTCAAATGTTAGTTACCTTTTAGTAACCTTTATTATCTCATACCTACTATCCATAATCAACTTTATAATAACTTTCATCGTTGTTTTCCGCTGCCTCTTAGCTACAAAGTAAACTGCCTCCGTTTATGCTTTCCTTCTTTATATATGCTCACATCTGATATATGCTTTGATCTGATATCTTTATAAATTGAGATGGGTTCTCATTATAAATTAAAATAGGAGTAGTTCTCTATAGAATTGAATTTTGGGTAGTTTTATCCATGATTCATATAGGGTAGTAGACTATTCATTCATTATAGAAAGAGGGTAGTAGCCTATATAATGATTTATATAGGGATGGTTTCATGCAACAGATCCGGGGTAGCTTTATCCTCCTGTTTGCTTTGAAATTGAAATTGAATTGCTTTTCTTCTTCCACGTTGCTGAGTATGATAAGCATCATACTCCAATCTCTATATGAATATCAGTAGAACCTTGTGATATGGTTTGAAATTTGAATTACCATCATGGTCAGAGACTGATACGTCAGTGTACAACAACATCAGCATTGGCAACCACAACTAGTACAATATCTCGTCCTCCTAGTTTCTAAGAACCGTATCATAAATGCCAAAAATGATCAAATTTGTCAGAGATAAGCTGTTGTTATAACTCAGTTCCGGTGGTATCTGAAACTCATACTTCAGAGCAAGCAGTCCATTGTTTTCTGCTCAAGCCAGTTGGATAGGAATAAGGCAAGGCCTCTAATCCATGTTCCCATAGCCTTAGTTACCAAGTCCGTTAGATCAACCGAGCCCCATACCTGTGGTTCAAATACTTTTACATCCATTTGAATCTCTATGTTTGAGTAAGCTTTACATTTTTCCTTTACTAGTTGACGAAGAGATCTCAAGACATTCTTACATGCTCACTCATTACAGTTTTGATGGTGTTTAATGGTACATTGAAAGAAAAAATGCCCCTCTTATCTTCACTGAACAAGACAGGACTGGTTGCAAACTTGTCAGAAATATGGTATATATACTCCAGTGGTGGGGAAGATTCAGAAATTCTTCTTTCTTCAGGCACCTGAGTTACCTTGTTCTCTGTATTTTGTATTGCTTGCAATTAGACATCATCCTTTGCCGAAACAGTTTTCAATATGTAGGAGTAAATGTTACCATGAGCGGATGCACGGAACAAGACCAAGAGGACTTTGTGTTCCAAAATTCACAATCTTCACTTAAAGCTCTCCCTAGCCATAATTATTGAGCTCTGCGAAGCTCAGGCCTTTTGTCTCGGAAACAAAAAGCAAGGACATAAAGGAATGCACCCACAACAATAGCAGCAGATACTATAAATGTTTTGGATGTGCCCAACACATCAATCTAAGATAGGAAGCTCTCTTAAACAATCAGATTAGATATCCAACAAACTGTTGCAGCAATGCCTCCACATATACTTATATATTTTGAAGGATAAATTTCGGAATTGATCATCCATTGAACAGGTCCCATCTCAGGAGAGAAGAAAGCTATATATAAAACCCAAGCCAAGAACAGCAAGCCAACCATAGCTACTTGGACACCCATCACTGGGCCAAGAGCTAGAATGCTGGGAACAATACTGCTCGGATGTTGTGTTTGCAAGAAAGCAACTTCCAGGAAGCATCTTGTTTCCAGAGGCTGTGCAAAAACCACACCCAGCAGTTAAACAACCATTGCAGGTCCAAAGAGGTCGACTAAAGTTGAGGACTGCTGGACAAGCATAACCTGCTTCTAGTGTATGTTGTATCTCATCACAGTGGGCACATCAACAGAAGTCAAGTAAAATGCTCCAGATAGAATGGTTAGTGATTAAAAAAATTTCCGCAAAAAGATCATCGGGAGAAGTGTATATGCCAAGAATTATGCCAGGTGCATTCATTGCAGAAACAAAGAAGGAAAGTAATAAAGCTATTTGATTTGAAACAAAGCCCACCAGCTCCACAATATTAGGACTGTAATACATTACAGTATTAATAACAGTAAACTGTTGAAATTCCTGCAAGTGAGTTACGGTAAAATTATGTCACAAAGAATAGAAAGAAAAAGAACCAGCACAGAGCAAGGTGAATAGCTCACGGTCAACATTGTTGCAGGCCTTTGGTGCCAGCTCTAAATCGAAAAACAAGATAGGAAGCTAACATCCTGGAAATATAGAGGTCAGGGATCTTAGGATGAACGGGATAGTTTAAGAATGTTAGCACGTGAGAAAAAACAGGTATAAGTATTCCTTCAAGTGATGTAAAAAGAAGAAACTGTATTCTCAGAACTAATCAAATTTCAAATTTCGCTGAAACTGTATTCTCAGAACTAATCAAATTTCTGTGGAAGGGAAGACACGAATTCTGCATCAAAACCAAGAGGGTTCTCTAGAGGAGTAGCCACTCTATGGGATTCTGATGTACTCAACGGTAGGGCTGAAAGGTTCTCTCTGGATCACAGCATCCTTTACAGAGCTTTCCTTGGGTCAAAAATTCCAGTTAACCAACAGTTACACGCCAAACAATTAGGGGAAAAGGGAATCTGCGAGGAATCACTCAAGATCTCAAAGGAATCCATTCCCCAGAAAACCATATGTTGGCAATTGACTCCAACAGGACCGTAAAGAGAAAAAGAATGGTATATATAAGAGACCCTTGTAAAGCACACATGGTTCAGGAAGTGGAGAAGCTTCTGTGAACAATGGTAACAAAGGGCTGCATACCTGGTGATTTCACTTACAATACATTGATTGAAGGATTCTACAAGGTGGGTATGGTGCAAAAGGCATCAGAACTACTTGGAGATTCAATTTTCAAAGGCTTTGCTCCTGATCAGATCACTTACTCTATCCTTGTCAATGGTTTTTGTGAGGAAGGCAATATAGGAAGAGCTGTGGATCTCTTCAATGAGGCATACAGCAAAGGTTTAGATCCTGATGTTATCATTTACAATACGCTTATCAAAGGATTTTCTCAAAAGGACTTATCCTAGAAGCTGCTTAACTTGCGAACCCTAATATTTGAACATACAACATAATAATCAACAGCCTATGCAAGAAAGGTAGTGTTTATGATGCCAATAAATTTTGTTAATAAAGATTTAAGAAATGGTTGAACTCTCTGAAAATTCTGGAACCCGAAATCCTACTGCAACAATTGATAATATTTCTTCTATTTGTTAAATTAATTAAACCAATTATTTGCAGTTTCCTACAACAAATATCGAAACATATACACTACAGTCTTCACAATACAAATTCTGTGGAAGAAATAAAAATGCTAGAACAATAGATGCACACACACACAAATACATAGTTATTTTTGGACTAAGTCCTCGGAAAAACCCAACTCGGGAAAACCGGTGCAGCAGTTGAGGGTTTTAATATTTTGCAGTAGTAAATATGACTACATGACTATAGATGCTCAAATCTAGCAATCCATACAGAAAAATGACTGATAATAAATCCAGTGAGAAAATTCTCGCTCCCACTAGCGATCCGACACTGACCTTGGCTCAAGTTGATCTGCTCTTTATTGCCTTTGCGTGGTCACTGCATCTGCCTACTCATTACCGTGTCCCACAAGTCGGAACTGCTTCCCTCTTGCTATAGGATCAGCGGTTGTCTGGAAGATGGATCGTCATGGCCTCCGGACTCTCTCTCCGGCTTCTAGCACTGAATCACTGCTTCTCCTAAGCAAAATACAGAATCCCATCCGAAGCATTGCATTGCCTCTGCGTGGATCTACACTGCCTATCGGTGGCACTTACTGCCTCTTTGTAGTGCACTCAACAGAACTGGAAAAACTTTCTCTGTCCTTACTATCCCTACCCCTCTCTCATTGCTTCAAGCTCAGTAGCTCTCTCTACGGCAACTCAGCGTTGCTACTCTAGAAATTGATCTGCCAAGGAAATCAAATTGCTGGTTTGTGTTCTCCAAGCCCCATCGAGTTTCTTCTTATAATCTCTCGTTGAGCCATCAACGACCATGATTAAAACTTAATCGATGGCTAAGATTAACTGGAACTCGATCCATGTCTTTTTCTAGAAGATTCTCACCATAACTTAATTAATACCCTTTAATTAATCATATTCCCTAAGTTTAGACTCAGGAAACATTTAAAGCTAATTAATTATTTTAATTAAGTCGTCTCTAGGTGGAATTTCCAAAAATGATTTATGTGTTTTGGAGAATACATGTATTCTAGCCTTTCCACCAAATTTCGCGTCTAGAACACATCCGCTGCTACAAAAATTAACACTCCCTCTTAGCAAGGAATGTGTTCTAACGCTGCAACCCACTGAAGCAACACCTTGTCTATGCACCACCTCCTGTCACGCTGCTGATGTTTGTCTATTGCTACCCACCAACTACAACGCAACTCTGATGTACGCTGCATCTGTGTTGCTGTTGGCCCTACTGAACTGTTGCCAGCACTCCATCTACACTACAACTCCCTCTCCATCTTCTATTGTTGCAACTGCAACAATTGCAACTGAAAAGCATCCAAAATACTGAATCAACTGTGATTAGTATGATGCATCTATCTCCTGGGTCTCTGAGTACTACTAGCCTCTGCGCTTAGTATGATGCATCTATCTCCCGAGTCTCTGAATACTACTAGCCTCTGCGCGTCACTGAAGCCTCTGTGCTGCTGCTAACTCTACTCTGTGCCAACTGCATTGTTGACAAATTTGCATTGCGCTTCCCAGTATTTGATCGCTACTAGCCACTACATCTGTCACGCTGGCATCTGACTGCACCATCTGCCACTAATCCATCCTACTACTGCATGATATGGGCTCCCGTAACAAGGTATTGATTCATGAGGTGGACCTCCTCAAGAATCCTGCCCATTATGTAGCTCTTTGGGGCTACAAAACCAAATCACCCCACCTCACTCCTGGAGGTATATCGGCGATCATGGAAAACTCTTACTCCAATATGGAGGACAACTTGTCGATCTCTGCATGAGCTGCCGCCTGGTCCTGCTTCTCCTCTTTGTCTTTCTTCTTGAGAGGACATTGAGTTCTGTAGTGGCCAAGCTGGTCCTGCTTCTCCTCTTTGTCTTTCTTCTTGAGAGGACATTGAGTGCTGCTGTGGCCAAGCTCACCACATCTGAAGCATTTGACCTTGGAAAGATCCTTCTTCCTCCTGCGCTGCTCCTGATGCCCCTTTGATGCGAGAGCCAAATTCTCCTCTTCCTTCACTTTCTTCTTCCCACTACTGCTACCACTGATGGTGCTCTTCACCAAATCTCTCCTCATCCCCCCCTGCTGCAGATCTGCCCACATTCAATCCCACTCTGGAAACTTGTCTCTGCCCAGAATACTCTGGACGAAGACCTGCCAGTGTTCGAAAACGTTGTTTAGAGCTAATTGCACCAATTTTGTAGGTTGGGGGGCTGACCCTACTGCAGACAGATGGTCTCAGACATCTAGAATCCTAGCGAGGAAGGGGTCTATGCGCTCCCCTTTCTACATCCTTGTACATCTCAACTTCCTCTCAAGATACATCTTCTGCTGCTTGGAAGATCCTTGGTATCGCGTAGCAAGAGCTTCCCACATCTGCCTGGCAGTATCTTTGCCCACTATGTGAGACACTGCGTGATCTCGAACCCCATCAACAATCAGCCTCTTCGCTTTTACCATCTCCTTCTTATAGGTATTCAGCAGATCTGCCTCTGCAGGTACAGCTACCATGCTATCGATGTAGGCTTTGATATCGTATTCATCTATAAGACAAATTTCTTGCTTTACAAATCACGTGGTTGGAGGCTCCGTCCAACCGATCCTAATCTCTCAGCCTTGTTGATTGCATCTTTGCAAAAAGTCGAATTCCTCCTCTATTCCTTTGCGCAACCACTGACTAGCTGTACGCACTCCCTGCTGGAGTGGGCAAATCTTCTCACAACTACTGCTGCTCTGAAGTGAAAAATTGAACTTTTGGACTAGAAGTTCTCTGAGGAAAACATTCCCTTAGTGTGTGCTCTTTCTTCCTTCTGACGCTATTTTGCAATAGCAAACTGCTGCAAAATAACTGCATCCTAGCTAAAGATCTTCTCTGCAAGGAAAATACTGTTGCCTCCTCTACCTTTGCAAAATCACTGTGTCCTAGCTGAAGATCTTCTTTGCAAGGAAAATACTGTTGCCCTCTCTACCTTCGATAATCTTTGATCTGGAAAATTGATTCTGTGTCGACTCTCTTAGAGAAATAATTTTTTCCTCAAAAATTGACCCTGTTGGCTAAAGGAACTGCGTTGCCTTTGAGGGTTTTGCACTGCTGCCTAGGCAAAGCTACACAATTCCTCCTTCCTTCCTGCTACTAAGCTCTATAGCTTACAACATGTGCTCTGATATCATGTGAAAATTACGGAACTCGGAATCCTACTGCAGCAACTAATAATATTTCTTCTATTTGTTAAATTAATTAAACAAATTATTTGCAGTTTCCTACAGCAGATATCGAAACATATACACTACAACCTTCACAAAACAAATTTTGCGGAAGAAATAAAAATGCTGGAAGAATAGATGCACACACACACAAATACACAATGATTTTTGGATTAAGTCCCTGTAAAAACCCACTCGGGAAAAGCGGTGCAGCAATTGAGGGTTTTAATATTATGCAGTAGTAAATATGAGTAGAAGACTATGGATTCTCAAATCTAGCAGTCCATATAGAGAAATGACTGACAATAAATCTAGTGAGAAAATTCTCACTCCCACTGGTGATCCGACACTGACCTTGGCTCAAGTTTAGCTATTCTTTGTTGCCTCTACGTAGTCATTGCGTCAGCGTACGTAGTACTACGTTCCACAACTCAAAACTTCTTCCCTCTCGCTATCTGATCAACTTGTTGACCACTGCGTGTCAACTACCCATAGCAGTACACCCCCCTTTTCTTCGCAAAAGGGATAACGCTTGATCGACATGTCCGTGCCATTTGACAGTCATCATGGACCCGATCATATTGTTTTGTAAACCCAGTCTGCATGTGTGAATTGTAAATAATCTTAGCAGAGTTGTGTCATGTATGTAAATTGCCTAGGTGGACTTAATTTTCTAGTGATAATCTACGTTCCGGAAGGTTTTTTGTCTCACCGATCCATGATCGGCAGAGTTTTCCTTCAGCCTAACCCCAAAGCTAGAATGAATTTTGTCATTAGGATCTTAGAGGAATCCTAGTGTGTTGATCTGCTAGATTATATTTGGTTGTAGAACTGGGTGGTCTATGTGGGTCTATGTCAAGTGGGTTTTCCCCCTTGAGATGTAAAATTGTAAAAATCATGATGTAAGTGTCTTGAGGTTAGAAAATGTTTTAATGCCCTCTTAGTCCTAAGTCCTAAGTCGTAGGTCTAGTGATTTTTCAAAAGCTAAGTTCGAGGATCCATTTTAAATAATTAAAAATTGAAGAAAAAAAAAAAAACAATAAAACAAAGATAAAAATTAAGAAATTAATTAAAAATTTAAAATAATGATAATAATAATAAGTCAAATTTTTGAGTAAATAAATGCAGAATTTTAATTGTTTAATATATTTAAAAATTCGACGGATGAGATTAAAAGAAATCTTGATCCTCATCCATGGTCGAGATTAGTTTGACATGGATCACTCGAACTAGCCGTTGGAAATTTTTCCTTTAAATAGGGTGCTAGGGGTCATTTGAGATCATATTCGATCTGAGAGTCTGGTGCTAAGGAAAGCTCTCTTATAGTCAGTTTTGTGCAATAAAGAAAGACTTTGGGGTGAAAAATCTCGCTGGTGTTACTCTTTTGGAAATGCTGTAAGATTGTTTTATTTTTCTGCATAATTTTATTTTCAGCCATTGAGGATAGCTTAATGAAGATTGATCTAGGCACAGGTATCTTGTCTGATCTTTGGGGTTTGAATGATAGTTTAGATTTTGAAACATAGTGGTAGGTATCTCCATTTGATCTGGGTTTCACTATTGTTTTCTCCCTCTATGTTAATGGTTGATTTTAAGCTGTGCAGGAAATCTTTTTTTTTTCAGATTACCGGGCGTTAGGGGAAGTTCTCGGCTGAACCAGCCAACTCCCGGATTGTGTTTTCTGAAAGAGCCCAGCCAGTTCTTGATCCCGGGCTTATCATTTGAAATTTTTTATTAATGCATGGAGGGTTTTCTTAAGCACCTCACATTAAGTTTGAAATTCTAAAAATATAACTATGGATTATTGACAAATTTGGCTGCTAAAGAGCCTTAGATCTGTAAATATTGTAATTTCATAGCTGGTTTGTAGGGTTTCATTTTTAATCCTTGCATATATTTTCTGGGTTTTTGTTTTCCATTTGCAAGTTGCAGGTCTGAGATAAAATCTTGTGGGAAAATTAGTTTTTTTGCAGGGTCTCTGTTTTCGCTGTTCAAGGGTTTTAAATTTTGTTGCTTTCAGATCTGGAAATCTTTTGAGAGGGTTTCATGTACGAAAACTGAAGATAAGTGGATCAAATAACTTTATCAGAGTCCCTGGAAAGTATTTTATTGGTTGCTTGGTGGGATTGCAGAGAAAACCCGCACCTCTTCAAGTCGTTTTTCCTTCAGCTGTCCAAACAGGTTACTCACTGCTCGCTGTCCATTTCATTCTGCTCCTCAGCAACTTGTCCACGTTGCAATTTTATCTTCACGCAGCTTGTTCATTTGCTCCTTTACCACGTTGTTGCAGCTTCCCCCCATCTTTCTCGAGCTCCAAACCTGCAAACAGTAATACAAACGTCGGTTCCTTGTGTTTACACAGCAAACAGAACTCAAAGCATTGTTATTTCTGCGTCACTCCCACGCTCATCTCATTGAAAACCTTCGACCCCCATTACCTGCGCAGCGAAACAGTAAACAAGGCGTTTATATTTTTTTCTGTGTATATACGGGCTGGGTTTATGCGTTTTGATGTATGCATAGGGAGGATTCGATTTTCTGCGCTGCTATTTCGAGCCATAAACCAAACCCTTCCTTCGCAGCAGCAACTTTCAGTCAATCCGCAACCATATATACATGCTCCTGCCTCCTCCTTAATGTTGCCACAGTTATGCTGCAATACATTTGCCCATCCTCTCTACCTGCAAAACAATTTACCTGCGTCCCTTCTCCCTTCATTTCTTCCGTCGTCCTGTGTTTCTCTGTTGTCAAACACCTGCACATACACGACAAATGCGTTCGATTTTTATTTTGTTACATTTCACTTGCATTTTATAAACAACGTAGGTTTGTAATTTAGTTTTATTTTTTATATATGTACACTGATTTAGTTTTAGGTTAGGGTTAGTGTTTTTAGATTTTAGAATTAAATTTTATTTTAACTCCAGAGATTTTCAATTTTATTTTAGTTTTTTGATTATTTCTTTTAGGTTTTGATAAGAGAATGAGAATTTTAATTTTAGATTTAGAGTTAGACTTTAATAAAAAAGTAAAAATTTTAAATTTTTGTTTCACTTTGAAGTTCAAGCTTTAGATTTAGGTTTGATTTTTATAGTTTTAGTGTTAGATTAAATTAGATTAAGATTAGATTTTATTTTTCATTTTTTTTTAAGATTAGTTTTGTTTCATTTTGATTTTAAAGTTTTAAAAATCATAAAAAAAAACATAAAAATTAAAACTCATAAAAAATATTAAATTATAAAAGACATAATTTTTTTTTTTTTATTTGTTTAGGTTTTTGAATTATTTTAGTTTAGATTTTGTATAGTCTTTAGGTTATTTTAAATTTAGATTTAAGTTTAGTTTAGGATTTTAGAATTAAATGGTTAGTTTTAGATTTTAGTTTTATTTTTATTTTTAAAATTTTGAATCTTTATAAAAAATATCAAAATCAATTTTTTGTTTTAAATTAGATTTTATTTGGATGGTAAGTTTTGTTCCATTTTAAATTTAAAAAATTTTAAAATCATAAAATAAATTTTTTTTCATAAAAAATTTAAAAAAAGTTCCGTTTTTATGTTACTTTAGATTTTAGATTAGATTTTATAATTTTCAAGTTTTGTTTTTAGTTTTTTAGTTTAGATTTTTAATTTTTAAGTTTTTGTTTTAAAATTATTACTAATATATATATATATTAATAAAAAGGACATTAAAAGTCCCTTTTTTTTTAAGAGTTTGGATTTTTAGATTTAGTTAGTTGTTGGGGATTTTTTGATTTAAATAAAAAAAAAAATAAAATAAAAAATAAAAAAAATAAAAAAAAAATGCTTCCTTTTAATTTAGTTTTATTTAGATTTTTTGATTCAAAGTTTCATTTAGTCTTTAATTTTCTTTTATTTGAAAAATATATAAAAATATTTTTTTTTTAAATTTTGCCAGGCTCAGGAATTTCTTAGGTTTCATCTTTTTCTGCTGAGGCTAAAATGTTGATGTGGGAATTAATGTTTAAATCTTCATATGAAGATTAACTACATGAATGTGATCTCTGGTTAGCATTTTACGTGATTGTGTATCGAACTTTATCTTTCGAAATTTGAAATTGCTGGAGTATCATTAAGCCATTAAGCATTTTCTCGCATTTGATAAAAGTTAATCATTGCTTGGGTTATCTGATGATAAATGTTTGTTTTACATGGTTCATATTTCTGAAACATCTAATCATTTAATCATTAGCTCCATAAGGCACTGATCTATAAATTTAATAAAATCAAATAAGTGCTTGTTTTCTCTCATGTCTCCCAACCCAACTGTTTCACAGTTGGTCATTCATTTTCCCATAGGGTCTGCCCCCCTTAGCCGCGGGAGACAGGCTTAAACGGAGAGATCGGGGATCAGAGTGACAGCCCCTGGTCTGAGCGTTGTCGTGACAATCTGTGCGACAACATTTTTTGGCGCCGTTATCGGGGAATATTTTATTCTCGGTGTTTCAACGACTTTTTATCATTCATCGTTCATCTTTCTATCATTTGTTTGAACCGGCAACGCCAACATTTTTTGGCGTCGTTGCCGGGGAATACTTTATTCTCGGTGTTTCAACGACTTTTTATGATTCATCGTTCATCTTTCTATCATTCGTTTGAGCCGGCAACGCCAACATTTTTTGGCGCCGTTGCCGGGGAATACTTTATTCTCGGTGTTTCATTGACTTTTTATCATTCATCGTTCATCTTTCTATCATTCGTTTGAGCCAGCAACACCAACATTTTTTGGCGCCGTTGCCAGGGATAGAGTTTTTCTGTCCCTGGCGCTTCAGCGACATCCATCTTCTCATTTCTCATCATTCTTTCATCTTTCGCATATCTCATTTAAGCTGGCAGAGTCAACATTTTTTGACTTCATTTGGATCTTTTCATCCCCTTATCTTTCGTCATATCAACAACTTCTCTTCAGTTCGTTTCTTGTGTGGCGACTCCATTTTCTTATTGTTCCCAGACAAGAAGCCTCCCTCATATCTGCTTGTTGGTTGCTTTTTGGATCCTAGAATTAGATTCATTGTTCAAGTGGCGACTCCACTTCTTTTATCTCTTAATTTTCTTGAGCAGAGATCTTTTTCTATCATCCATTTTGTCTCTCGTTATTCATCATGGATTATTTGTTTAAACCATGTCATTTTACTGATGATCTCCATGATATTCCAGAAGTAGCCATTTCTAAATTACCTTTGTTCTCAAGTGGTGATTCAGTCGCCGTTAAAAGACATCTAGGCTTGTTTACTCGTATAATGATCATATATTGTAGACCCCCTCAGTATAATCATGAAGATGTCAAAATGCGTCTTTTTGTCTTTTCTTTAGAGGGTGATGCTTTGAATTGGTTTAACAATTGTCCTAAGGATTCTTTCACTTCTTTACAAGACATTGTCAATGCTTTTAAAGATTGATATGGTGATCCAGATAACTCGTCTTGTGCCCCTAAAATTGTGCAACAGAATGAAAGTAATCTTATGAAAGGTTCAGCTGTCGGTGAAAGATTCCAAGACAATTCTTCATATCAAAATGTGCCATCCACCTATACTATTGCAAATCAAATCCATGATAGTGGAAAAGCAGGGACAAATGACAACGAAAAGGAAGATCAAAAGCAAATTATACAAGAACTAATGCTGCTGGTAAAAAATATGGAAATTAATCAAACTAATTACGCCAATGATGTGAGAACTTTATGCACCCACCTGAAAAAAAGTAATAGGGAGATGGAGATCATGCAAAATCAGCATGCTAAGGAAATTGAGGCCATGAAGATCAATCATGACACAGAAATTAGTTTTATGCAAAGCAAGTTGTCAAGCTTAGAGGAAAATATGACGACCATGAAAGCTAATCATGATAGGGAAATTAATTCTATGCAAAACAAGTTATTAACTATGGATGAAGAAATGACTATCATGACATTTGATCATAATAATCAGTTAGCTACCATGCAAGCAAATCATAAGGGAGAGATAAACTCTATGCAGCATTGCTTGATGACCATAAAGGAAAAAGACGATAAAGTAATAAAAGATATGGAAGCTAATCAGATATGTCTTCAGAAAAAGTTATTGACCATGGAAGAAGATCATGCCAGAGAAATCAGTGCTATGAAAGTTGAACATTCTAGCTTGATAAATGTCATTACAATACAGGTACATAAATTTCAACAATGGATTAAGGATGAAAGAAACCAGGGAACATCAATAGGTCAGGAGCCTTCTCATTTGCTGCAACAAGCTCCATCTTATTATGAGAAGGTCATTGGTTCGGTTGAAAGGTGGTTAATTGAAGGTGATCCAGATAAAATTAAAAACGATGAAGGTCAGATGCAAGATGAAGAAAGACATGTCACACATATCTTACATACTTCATCTAAGAGCTTTGAAACAGAAAGTTCCACGTCATCAGTAATACAGCCTGCCACAAAGAAAAAGCGCAAGAGGAAGAAAATGAGAAGAAGATTTGATGCATTAGACGGCCACGAGCGGCTTGATTTTCGGATAGGAAAAAGTCCTACCATATGCAGAATTGGACATGGTACATCCGACAAGCAGCCGACAGATTTGCATGAAAGCAGGCAAATGCTCAGTATACACTATATTGAACACATCTGATGCCATGGGGCATCCTCTGTATTTCTAACCTTACTCCTTTTTTTTCAGCATTTTCATTTCTGTTTTAGGATTAGATTTACTTTTCTAGATAGTTAATGAAGAGCTTATATCTTTCACGTGCTTAATGTTATATGATGATTTTTTGGATGGACACTACTTATATTTTGTTGTGTGTTGCATGGGTGCAGATTCTGGATTCTCACATTCCTACAGTGCAGCAACGTGTCCCCTAGTAGAGCCAGATGTTGACCACTGCTTGTCAACTACCCATAGCAGTACACACCCCTTTTGTTTGCAAAAGGGATAGCGCTTGATCGACATGTCCGTGCCATTCGATAGTCATCATCGACCCGATCATATTGTTTTGTAAACCCAGTCTGCATGTGTGAATTGTAAATAATCTAAGCAGAGTTGTGTCATGTATGTAAATTGCCTAGGTGGACCTAATATTCTAGTGGTAATCTACGTTCCGGAAGGTTTTTTGTCTCACCGATCCATGATCGGCAGAGTTTTCCTTCAGCTTAACCCCAAAGCCGGAATGAATTTTGTCATTAGGATCTTAGAGGAATTTTAGTGTGTTGATCTACTAGATTATATTTGGTCGCAGAACTGGGTGGTCTATGTGGGTTTATGTCAAGTGGGTTTCTCCCTTGAGATGTAAAATTGTAAAAATCATGATGTAAAGTGTCTTGAGGGTTAGGAAATGTTTTAATCCCCTCATAGGTCCTAAGTCGTAAGTCCTAGGTCCTAGGTGATTTTTCCAAAAGCTAAGTTCGAGGATCCATTTAAAAATAAAAATTAAAAATTGAAAAAATAAAAAAAAACAATAAAAAACAAAAGATATAAATAATTAAAAAAATTTAAAATTTAAAAATAAAATTTAAAAAATTA
Source organism: Pinus taeda (assembly GCA_000404065.3). Taxonomy (NCBI): domain Eukaryota; kingdom Viridiplantae; phylum Streptophyta; class Pinopsida; order Pinales; family Pinaceae; genus Pinus; species Pinus taeda. Next base: position 17,394 of record APFE031637581.1, read on the forward strand.
AAATAATAATAATAATAATAATAATAATAATTAAAAAAAAAAAATTAAAATAATAAAATAATAATAAGTCAAATTTTTGAGTAAATAAATGCAGAATTTTAATTGTTTAATATATTTAAAAATTCGACGGATGAGATTAAAAGAAATCTTGATCCTCATCGATGGTCGAGATTAGCTTGACATGGATCACTTGAACTAGCCATTGGGAATTTTTCCTTTAAATAGGGTGCTAGGGGATCATTTGAGATCAGATTCGATCTGAGAGTCTGGTGCTAAGGAAAGCTCTCTTGTAGTCATGTTTGTGCAATAAAGAAAGACGTTGGGGTGAAAAATCTTGCTGGTGTTACTCTTCTAGAAATGCTGTAAGATTGTTTTATTTTTCTGCATAATTTTATTTTCAGCGATTGAGGATAGCTTAATGAAGATTGATCTAGGCACAGGTATCTTGTCTGATCTTTGGGGTTTGAATGATATTTTAGATTTTGAAACATAGTGGCAGGTATCTCCATTTGATCTGGGTTTCACTATTGTTTTCTCCCTCTACATTAATGGTTGATTTTAAGTTGTGCACGAAATCATTTTTTTTTTCAAATTACTAGGCATTAGGGGAAGTTCTCGGCTGAACCAGCCAACTCCCGGATTGTGTTTTCTGAAAGAGCCCAGCCAGTTCTTGATCCCAGGCTTATCATTTGAAATTTTTTATTAATGCATGCAGGGTTTTCTAAAGCACCTCACATTAAGTTTGAAATTCTGAAAATATAACTGTGGATTATTGACAAATTTGGTTGCTAAAGAGCCTTAAATTTGTAAATATTGTAATTTCATAGCTGGTTTGTAGGGTTTCATTTTTAATCCTTGCATATATTTTCTGGGTTTTTGCTTTCCATTTGCAAGTTGCAGGTCTGAGATAAAATCTTGTGGGAAAATTAGTTTTTTTGCAGGGTCTCTGTTTTCGCTGTTCAAGGGTTTTAAATTTTGTTGCTTTCAGATCTGGAAATCTTTTGAGAGGGTTTCATGTACGAAAACTGAAGATAAGTGGATCAAATAATTTTATCAAAGTCCCTGGAAAGTATTTTATTGGTTGCCTGGTGGGATTGCAGAGAAAACCCGCACCTCTTCAAGTCGTTTTTCCTTCAGCTGTCCAAACAGGTTACTGCTCGCTGTCCATTTAAATTTAGATTTAGGTTATTTTAAATCTAGATTTAAGTTTGTAGGGTTTCATTTTTAATCTTTGCATATATTTTCTGGGTTTTTGTTTTCCATTTGCATGTTGCAGGTCTAAGATAAAATCTTGTGGGAAAATTAGTTTTTTTGCAGGGTCTTTGTTTTGGCTGTTCAAGGGTTTTAAATTTTGTTGCTTTCAGATTTGGAAATCTTTTGAGAGGGTTTCATCTACGAAAATTGAAGATAAGTGGATCAAATAATTTTATCAGAGTCCCTGGAAAGTATTTTATTGGTTGCCTGGTGGGATTGCAGAGAAAACCTGCACCTCTTCAAGTCGTTTTTCCTTCAGCTGTCCAAACAGGTTACTCACTGCTCGTTGTCCATTTCATTCTGCTCGTTGTCCATTTCATTCTGCTCCTCAGCAACCTGTTGACGTTGCAATTTTATCTTCACGCAACTTGTTCATCTGCTCCTTTACCACGCTGTTGCAGCGTCCCCCCAGCTTTCTCGAGCTCCAAACCTGCAAACAGCAAGACAAACGTCGGTTCCTTGTGTTTGCACATCAAACAGAACTCAAAACGCTGTTATTTCTGCGTCACTCACACGCTCAGCTCATTGAAAACCTTCGACCCCCATTACTTGCGTAGCAAAACAGTAAACAAGGCATTTATATTTTTTTTTTATGTATATACGGGCTAGGTTTATGCGTTTTGATGTATGCATAGGGAGGATTCGATTTTCTGCGCTGCTATTTCGAGCCATAAACCAAACCCTTCCCTCGCAGCAGTGACTTTCAGTCAATCCGTAGCCATATATACACGCTCCTGCCTGTGCCTTAACTCTGCCATAGTTACGCTGCAATACATTTGCCCGTCCTCTCTACCTGCAAAACAATTTACCTGTGTCCCTTCTCCCTTCATTTCTTCTGCCGTCTTGTGTTTCTCTGTCATCAAACACCTGCACATACACGACAAACAACTAAAATGCATTAGATTTTTATTTTGTTACATTTCACTTGTATTTTATAAACAACGTAGGTTTGTAATTTAGTTTTATTTTTTATATGTGTGTACGCTGATTTAGTTTTAGGTTAGGGTTAGTGTTTTTAGATTTTAGAATTAAATTTTATTTTAACTCACAAATTTTCAATTTTATTTTAGTTTTTTGATTATTTCTTTTAGGTTTTGATAAGTGAATGAGAATTTTAAATTTAGATTTAGAGTTAGACTTTAATAAAAAAATAAAAATTTTAAATTTTTGTTTCACTTTGAAGTTCGAGCTTTAGATTTAGATTTGATTTTTA
>APFE031637581.1:20667-39730 GCA_000404065.3 Pinus taeda
TGAAAAAAAAATAAAAATAAAAAATAAAATAAAATAAAATTTTTGCCAGTTTGAGTCTTGGCTCAGGAATTTCTTACGTTTCATCTTTTTCTGCTGAGGCTAAAATGTTGATGTGGAAATTAATGTTTAAATGTTCATATGAAGATTAACTACATGAATGTGATCTCTGGTTAGCATTTTACGTGATTGTGTATCGAACTTTATCTTTCGAAATTTCAAATTGCTGGAGTATCATTAAGCCATTAAGCATTTTCTCGCATTTGATGAAAGTTAATCATTGCTTGGGTTATCTGATGATAAGTGTTTGTTTTACATGGTTCATATTTCTGAAACATCTAATCATTTAATCATTAGCTCCATAAGGCACTGGTCTATAAATTTAATAAAATCAAATAAGTGCTTGTTTTCTCTCATGTCTCCCAACCCAGCTGTTTCACAGTTGGTCATTCATTTTCCCATAGGGTCTACCCCCCTTAGCCGCGGGAGACAGGCTTAAACGGAGAGATCGGGGATCAGAGTGACAGCCCCCGGTCTGAGCATTGTCATGACAATCTGTGCGACAACACAACTGATGTTTGGAAGATGGATCCTCTTGGCCTCCAGACTCTCTCTCCAGCTTTTGTCACTGAATCACTGCTTCTCCCCAGCAAAATACTGAATCCCCTCTGAACCATTGCGCTGCCTCTCCGTGGCTCTGTGCTACCTCTCTATGGCACTTACTGCCTCTCTGCAGTGCACTCACCAGAACTGGAAAAACTTCCTCTGACCTTACTATCCCTACCCCTCTCTCACTGCTTCGAGCTCACTAGCTCTCTCTGGCAACTTAGATGCTACTCTAGAAATCGATCTGCCAATGAAATCAAATTGCTGATGTGTTTCTTTCACTGCTTCGAGCTCACCAGCTCTCTCTCTGGCAACTTAGCAGCTACTCTAGAAATCGATCTGCCAATGAAATCGAATTGCTGATGTGTTTCTTCAAGCCTTATCGAGTTTCTTCTTATAATCTCTCATTGAGATATGAACGACCATGATTAAAACTTAATTGATGGCTAAGATTAACTAGAACTCGATCCATGTCCTTTTCTGGAAGATTCTCACCATGTCTTAATTAATACCCTTTAATTAATCATATTCCCTAAGTTTAGACTTTCTTTTCCTAGAAGATTCTCACCATGACTTAATTAATACCCTTAAATTAATCATATTACCTAAGCTTAGACTTAGGTGGAATTTCCAAAAATGATTTCTCGGTTTTGGAGAATACATGTATTCTAGTATCTCCGCCAAATTTCGAGCCTAGAACACATCCGATGCTACAAAAACTAACACTCCCTTTTAGCGAGGAATGTGTTCTAGCATTGCAACCCACTAAAGCAACACCTTGTTTATGCACCACCTCCTGTCACGCTGCTAATGTCTGGTTGTTGCTGCCCACCAACTACAGCACAACTCTGATGTACACTACATCTGTGTTGCTGGTAGCCCTGTTGAACTGTTGCCAACACTGCATCTACACTGCAACTCCCTCTCCATCTACCATTGTTACAACTGCAACAGTTGCAACTGAAAAGCATCCAAAATACTGAATCAACTGTGATCAGTATGATGCATCTATTTCCTGAGTCTCTGGCTACTACTAGCCTCTGCGCTGCTACTGAAGCCTATGTGCTGTTGCTGACTCTGCTCTGTGCCAACTGCACTATTGACAAATTTGCACTACGCTGCCCAGTTCTAATCGCTACTAGCCACTACATCTATCACTCTGGCATCTGACTGTACCATATGCCACTGATCCATCCTACAACTGCATGATATGGGCTCCCGTAGCAAGGTATTGATTCATGAGGTGGACCTCCTCAATAATCCTGCCCATCATGTAGCTCTTTGGGGCTACAAAACCAAATCACCCCACCTCTCACCTCACTCCTAGAGATATATTGGTGATCATGGAAAACTCTTCCTCCAATCTAGAGGACAACTTGTCGATCTCTGCACGAGTTGCTGGCTGGTCCTGCTTCTTCTCTTTGTCTTTCTTCTTGAGAGGACATTGAGTGCTGTAGTGGCCAAGCTCACTACATCTGAAGCATTTGACCTTGGAAAGATTCTTCTTCCTCTTGCGCTGCTCCTACTGCCCCTTTGATACAAGTGCCACATTCGCCTCTTCCTTCACTTGCTTCTTCCCATTGCTGTTGCTGCTACTAATGGTGCTCTTCACCAAATCTCTCCTCATCTCCTCCTGCTGTAGATCAACCCACATTCGTCCCCACTCTGGCAACTTGTCTCCGCCCAGAATACTCAGGACGATGACTTGCCAGTCTTCGGAAAAGTTGTTTAGAGCTAACTACACCAATTCTGTAGGTTGGGGCACTGACCCTACTGCAGACGGATGGTCTCAGACATCCCGAATCATAGTGAGGAAGGGGTATATTCGCTCCCCTTTCTACATCCTTGTACATCTCAACTTCTTCTCAAGATACATCTTTTGCTGCTTGGAAGATCCTTGGTATAGCATAGCAAGAGCTTCCCACATCTGTCTGGCAGTATCTATGCCCACTATGTGAGACACTGCGTGATCTCAAACCCCATCGAGAATCAACCTCTTTGCTTTCGCCATCTCCTTCTTGTAGGACTTCAGCAGATCTGCCTCCGCGGATACAGCTACCCCGCTATCGTTGTAGGCTTTGAGATCGCATTCATCTATAAGACAAAAATTTCTTGCTTTCTAGATCACATAGTTGGAGGCTTCGTCCAACCGATCCTAATCTCTAAGCCCTGCTGATGCCATCTCTGCAAAAAGTCGAATTCCTCCTCTATTCCTCTGTGCAACTGCTGACTGGCTCTACGCACTCCCTACTGGAGTGGGCAAATCTTGTCACAACTACTGTTGCTCTGAAGTGAAAAATTCAACTTCTGGACTAGAATTTCCCTAAGGAAAGCATTCCCTCAGTGTATGCTCTTTCTTCCTCCTGACGCTATTTTGCACTAGCAAACTACTGTAAATAACTGCGTCTTAGCTGAAGATTTTCTTTGCAAGGAAAATATTGTTGCCCCCTCTACCTCTGGTAATCTTTGATCTGGAAAATTTATTCTTTGTCGACTCTCTCAGAGAAATATTTTTTTCCTCAAAAATTGACCCTGTTAGCCAAAGGAACTACGTTGCCTCTGAGGGTTTCGAACTGCTACCTAGGCAAAGCTACTAAATTCCTCTTTCCCTCCTGCTACTGAGCTCTCCGGCTTACAACATGTGCTCTGATATCATGTGAAAATTCTGAAACCCGGAATCCTACTGGAGCAACTAATAATATTTCTTCTATTTGTTAAATTAATTAAACAAATTATTTGCAGTTTCCTACTGCAGATATCAAAACATATACACTACAGTCTTCACAAAACAAATTTTGCGGAAGAAATAAAAATGCTAGAAGAATAGATGCACACACACACAATACACTGTTATTTTTGGATTAAGTCCTTGTAAAACCCACTTGGGAAAATGGTGCAGCAGCTGAGGGTTTTAATATTATGTAGTAGTATATATGAGAAGAAGACTATGGATGCTCAAATCTAGCAGTCCATATAGAGAAATGATTGACAATAAATCTAGTGAAAAAATTCTCACTCCCACTGGCAATTCGACACTGAGCTTGGCTCAAGTTGAGCTGCTCTTTGTTGCCTCTATGCAGTCACTGCATCAGCCTATGCAGCACTGCGTTCCACAACTCGGAACTTCTGCCCTCTCGCTATCTGATCAACTGATGTCTGGAAGATGGATTGTCTTGGCCTCCAGACTCTCTCTCCAGCTTTTGGCACTGTATCATTGCTTCTCCCCAGCGAAATACTGAATCCCCTCTGAATCACTGCGCTACCTCTCCGTGGCTCTACGCTACCTCTCTATGGCATTTACTGCCTCTTTGCAGTGCACTCACCAGAACTGGAAAAACTTCCTCCAACCTTACCATCCCTAGCCCTCTCTCACTGCTTCGAGCTCACTAGCTCTCTCCCTCTAGCAACTTAGTGCTACTACTCTAGAAATTGATTTGCCAATGATATCGAACTGTTGATGTGTTTCTCCAAGCCCTATTGAGTTTCTTCTTATAGTCTCTCATTGAGGTATGAACGACCATGATTAAAACTTAATTGATGGCTAAGATTAACTAGAACTCGATCCATGTCCTTTTCTATAAGATTCTCACCATGACTTAATTAATATCCTTTAATTAATCATAATCCCTAAGTTTAGACTTCGGAAACATTAAAAACTGATTAGTTATTTTAATTAGGTCGTTTCTAGGTGGAATTTCCAAAAATGATTTCTGGGTTTTGGAGAATACATGTATCCTAGTCTCTCCACCAAATTTCACGTCTAGAACACATCCGATGTTACAAAAACTAACACACTCCAGATGTCCACCTTACACACTCATTGAGGCTTCTGCAATCTAGACTAAAACTAAATGAGACTCTGGATTGTTCATAGAATGTCAAAGTTTGGAGCTACACCTGACATAATAATATACAACACAGTATTGGATGGGCTTTGTAAGGAAGGAAAAGCCGATGAGGTATTGGAGTATTGGAAATATACAAAGAAGTTTGGCCAAAGGCATTGAAAATTATCTCTGTAGTTGCAACCTACAGCGTTCTGATATTTCATTCTGTATTAAGCTGAAAATCCTATGGCTACCAAGGTTTTCCATTAGATCGTAAAGAGAGGGGACGTGTCCCATACGTTTTTACTTACAATGTGTCACTTGATGGCTTTCGTAAGACAGGTAATATAGACTACAATTACGATTTGCTCATTAAAATATTGAACAATGAACTCACTCCATCTACTATTACGTTTGATCAAGCGATAAATTGTCTTTGTAAGACTTACACCTCATTGAAATGTTGAACAAGGAACTCATCCCATCTACTATTACGTTTGGTTGAGTGACAAATTCTCTTTGTAAGAGTTGCGGGGTAAAGGAGGCAGTTGGTATTGTTTACACCATGGTGAGTCAGGGTATAGTTCCAGATTTTGCTGAATCAATATTTGAGGTTGATAAGGAGGAGGTGGCAACCCCAAAGAGGATACGTTGATGAAAGGACTTGTGACTGATCAAGCATATGATCTCCTTTCAAAGCAATAAGAGAGGAAAAAGTATAGAAATAAACTGAAATGCTAATCAAAGGTATAAAATGTATCACCTTTTTTCGTATACCAGTGGTGGAGGAAAGGAATAGATATAAGAGGACAAAGCAATGCTGAGGTGCAGGACTGATCATCTGTGTCTGGTAATGGCTGAACTTACAAGTAAAAAGATGCTGAGAAATTATCAAAATAAGATCTTGTATTGACAAAATTGATTGTTGAGTTCTTCCCTGTTATGTAATAATTGACTTGACCTTACCTTCGCAATAATGATAGTTAATGCACATCAAAAGCCATAGTATTGGGAAACCGCAGTTGTCTACAAAATCAGGACAGTTTCAGTCGGTCAAGTCACTCACACCGGTTGAACTGCATTGAGAGATCCATCGGAGTGTTATAAATAATGACGGGTTGACTAAAGCTTCACAGGTAATTCTTTTTCTAGCTCAACTGGGAATTGTTAATTATACCATGCCATATCTTCTTCAATTTTTATTTCCCTATCCAGTGGGGACAAAAGATGTACTGGTAACCAACGTTTACACATGCTAGATGTCTATCTTGTCATTTGTTGTTGTACGATGTTGTAATTGCTTTTTATTTTTTCTTTTTTATTTCCCTATAGAACAATTAAATGCAGGGAAACAAAATCAGTCAACCAAATTTGAAATATGCAATATAGCAATTAACTGTAAATGTGCAGAGGAGAAGAAACTAAAAAGTTTGGGTGCATAATGAAAGGAAATGAAACAAGGATTGTTATTTCTTTGGAAAGTTGGATTGCTATTTCTTTGGAAAGTTCTATCTGTTTCAGATAATAGCACAATTTTGTATCATATTTTGGTGCAAAGAAGCAATTAGATAATAGCACAATCATCAACAAGGACAATTTTGTATCATATTTTGGTACAAAGAAGCATCCTTTATAATCATTCTTTCTATCCAAATATGAAGAGCACTGGAATGAGATCCGAGAATCTAATTCTTTGAAACAAAAGAGAACTGCACCATATGGGTGGTTTTCAGTTAAATTATTTTGTTAGCATATGAAAAAAAATAATATGCAAACAAATGGTGATCTAGAGAATGTTTTTGTGGTACAAATTGCATCAGGCTATTGTTATTTGTTAGCTCTCATCTGTCAGCCCAGTGCCATATCAATATATTTTGTTGCTTGTAGCTAAGGAGCCAAGCACGGATGCTAACAATGCCATATCAGTAGATTTTATCAGTAGATTTTAATGGTTGTGGCTAAGGAACCAAGCTCCAAACAAATGACTTATGCAATGAAATTTCAAATGCAAACATGTTTTGTCAATGAAATTTCAAATGCAAACATGTTTTGTCATTACTTTGGAGCCAACTTATTTGCCAATGGTGCTGAGCCATTCTCAACTGTCCTTGTAACGAACAAAGTTCGTACTTCACAATAATTTTCAGAATACTTGGAACACGAAGACATTTATTGAGGATAAGAAACATATATATTGAATAGTGTATAAAAGAATTGATTTGACATTTATTCACGATAAGAAACATATATATTGAATAGTGTATAAAAGAATTGATTTGAGATGTTGGAATTGTTACAAATGAGAGCCCGCTTATATACCTAGGCTGGTGCTCTTCGTGAACATATGACTATTTATATTGTGAAGGGAATTGCCATGAATCATTCATTAGATGACTATGGCATTGTTCTTGTAATAGGTTGAATCTTTGAGGTTCATTAAATGACTATGGCTTTGTTCTTGTAGCAAGTAGAATCTATGAGGTTACGGAGCAAGATTTTAAGAATATCTTAAAATAAAACACTGTTAGTTTTTGTAGCATCAGAGGTGTTCTAGCCTCAAAACTTTGTAGAGGATAAAACACAAATGTTCTTCATAACCCAGAAATCATATATGGAAATTCCACGTAGAAATGTCTCAATTTTATTAGCCTATTTTTAAATATTTCCAAGTCTAAACTTAAGAAAATTGATTAATTAATCAATATTAATTGAGAAAGGTGTGATTATCTAGAAACTCACACGGATCGATCCAGAAATAATTTTAGCCATCGATTATGTTTTTTTCTTGGTCATTGGAGGTGTACCTGGAGATTATAAGAGGATGTCAATGGGTAGATAGAGGATGCACACACATTTGAGATCGTTTTCTTTGGGCAGTTGATTTCTAGAGAGCAACAACAGTGGCCAGAAGAGTTCGAGCCAGAGAAGAGAAGCAAAGACAGAGGGGTAGAGACAGTGAAGTTGAAGGAAGATTTTCCAGATATGGTGAGTAATTTGCAAAGAGGTTGAGATTTTCTCCAGACGGCTACGTAGAGGCAACGCAGAAGCCTCAAAAGGGAAATTCGATTTTGCTGAGGTGAAGCTGATTTTCAGTTCCAGAGGCTAGAAAAGCATTTCTAGAGTGCCAGAGAGACAGTTTCCCAGTCAATAGAAGGCAAGACGACTTGATTTGCAGTTGTTATGGGCTGAGCATGTAACAGACTGCACAGGGGTGACGCAAAAGCTGTGCTAGGCAAGGTGGATGACTTGCTTTTCAGGGGCAGTCAAGTGTCAAGATTGCTTGGAGTGAGGGTAATTCCCCTCAGATAATTTTTGCCATTATTTTGTCTATAGGGTTGCTAGTTTCAACATCTAGATTGTACTCAGATTATTTCACTGTTGCTTGATAATTAAAACCCTCAGCTATTCCACCGGTTTTCCCATTTACGGGGACATTTGTCCAAAAATAAGTGTGTTAATTTTTATGTGTGTGTGCTAGCATATTTCCCAGTTTCCAGCGCTATTATTTTCCACAATATTTTTGTGAAGATTGTAGTGTGATTATTTCGTTGTTGTTGTAGCAATAAACTACTAATTTAATTAACAAATTAGAAGAAATAGTTCCAGTTCCTGCAATAGGATTTGTGTGGTGAAATTTTCACATGGTATCAAAGTGATTTTGATCAAACGGGGAAGCTTAGAAGTGGAAGCATAAATTCGTCGTTCAAAGGGAGTAACAAGACAAATTTTTGGACACCTTGCAGAGTCTAAGCTAGGCAGTGCGGCTTAGGGAAGTTCGATTTTTCAGTGCAGGTTGGCAGAAAAATTTGGCTGGCCAGTTGAGTGATTCCAATAGGCAGCAGGAGTAGCAACTCAAGTATTTTTGCTAGGCAAATTCATTGTTTGGGCACATAAGGGTTTTGCAACAGTTTGCAGTAACATAATCAACGTTGGGTGGAAGAGAAAGAGCACACACAGAGAGAGTATAGGGGGTTTCGAGTTTTAGAGATCTGATTTTCCGGTTGCATACTGGGAGAAGTCGTGAGCAATTTTTCTCACTCTAGAAGGGAGTGTGAGTAGCAGATTCAACAGCCAAGCAGAAGAAGAGGGATATTTTTTATCATATTCAGAGATGGTCACAACTGGGCTTAGAGATCAGGATAGGTTGGAGGGAGCCTCCAACTTTGTCATTTGGAAGGCTAGGATGTCCTTCCTTCTAGAAGAACATGGCCTGAAAGCCTATGTAGATAATGTGGTGGCAGTACCCCAGGATGTAGATCAGCTGAAAGAATGTAGGAGAGAGATGCTGAAGGCGAAGCAGTTGATCATGGATGGAGTCCGGGACCATATAGTCTCACATGTGGCGGACAAAGGAACAACCAAGGAAATGTGGGATGCTCTTGTCCAGCTATATCAAAACACTTCCGAGCAGCGAAAGATGTTTCTGCAGGAAAAGCTGAGAAGCATCAGGATGATGAAGGGTGAAGGCATAGACTCCTTCCTCACCAACATTCGGGAGGTCTTTGATCAACTTGCAGCTGTTGGTGAGGCACCTCAACCATCAGAGCTTGTATATTTGGCACTGAAAAATGTCTCAAAGGAGTGGCAGGTGTTTTTCCAAAGTATCTTGGGCAGAGACACATTGCCTAGATGAGACAAGATGTGGTTAGACCTATAGAAGGAGGAGTTGAGGCGAGCTCTATTAAAGAGTACCGAAGGGTGAGAAGGAAGAGGAGAATGTGGCCCTAGCATTAGAGGGTCTTAGTTAAGGACAAGGGGAGAACAAGAAGAAGAAGACCTATCTAAGGTCAAGTGCTTAAGGTGTGGCTAGTTTGGCCACTACAATACCTAGTGTCCTCTCAGGAAGAAGGATGAGGAGGAGAGGCAAGACCAGGTGGTAGCGTCTGTAGAGAGAGACAAGTTGTCCTCCAGCCTGGAGGAAGATTTCGCTATGTTTGTAGTGATACCTCTAGGACTAAGGTGGGGCGATATGGAGCTATAGTCCCAAAGTGGCAAAGGTTTGGGTAGGGTTTAGTGAGATGTCTTCCTCACCGGTTCATTAACTTGCTCCAGGGACCCACAATATTCAGTAGCAGGATGGATCAGTGTTAGTGATGCAGTGAGATTACCTGAAGGACAGTGGTAGACTAGTTGCATTCAGGTGTTGAGGAGCACAGTGTAGCGTTGGTAATATAGCAGGAGGCTCAACAACAGAGTTAGTAGTGGCACAGATTCTTTAGTAGGCAGTGCAGAGGCTAGTAATAGTCATATGCTTATGAGGTATAGATTCATTATTTAGGATGCTTGTCAGTTGTAGTTGTTGCAGTTGCAACAACAACAGATGAGAGGGAGTTACAGTGCAGATGCAGAGTTGGCAGCAGTACAATAGTGTCGGCAATGACACAGATGCAACATCAGAGTTGCGTAGTGGTTGGTGGGTAGTTGTAGGCAGTCACAGTGACCAGACATTAGCAGTGTGATAGAGGGTGATATAGAGATAGGGTGTTGTAGCAGTAGTGCAACACTAGAACACCTTCCTCGCTAAGAGGGAATGTTATTTTTTGTAGCATCAGAGATGTTCTAGTCTCGAAACTTTGTGGAGAGGCTAAAACACAGGAGTTCTCCATAACCTAGAAATCGTTTCTGGAAATTCCGCCTAGAAGTGTCTTAATTAGATTATTAGCCTATTTTTAAATATTTCTCAAGTCTAAACTTAGGAAAACAGGTTAATTAATCAGTATTAAATTATTAATTGAGAAATGTGTGAATCATCTAGAAACTCACAGGGATCGGTCCAAAAATAATCTCAGTCATGAATTATGTTTTAATCTTGGTCATTGGAGTCTCAATTGGAGATTATAAGAGGAGGTCAATGAGTAGATGGAGGATGCACACACTTGAGATCGTTTTCCTTGGGCAGTTCGATTCCTAGAGAGCAATAATAGTTGTTGGAAGAGTTCGAGCCAGAGAAGGGAAGCAAAGACAGAGAGGGGCAGAGACAGTGAGGCCGGAGGAAGATTTTCCAGATCTGGTGAGTGCAGAGAAGCCAAGATTTTCTCTAGGAGGTTGCGCAGAGGCAATGCAAAAGCCTCAAAAGGGCAATTCAATTTTGCTAAGGTGAAGTTGGTTTTCAGTTCCAGAGGTCGGAAAGCATTTCCAGAGTGCCAAAGAGACAATTTCCCAGTTAGCAGAAGGCAAGACGGCTTGATTTGCAATTGTTCCGGGTTGAGCGTGTAGTAGGCTGCACAAGGGTGGTGCTGAAGTTGCGCAGGTCAAGGTGGATGGCTTGCTTTTCAGGGGCAGTGAAGTGTCGGAATTGCTGGGAGTGAGGGTAATTGTCCTCAGATAATTTTTACCAATATTTTCTCTACATGATTGCCAATTTGTGTCATCCAGATTGTACTTAGATTATTTCACTACTACTTAATAATTAAAACCCTTAGCTGTTGCACTGATCTTACCAAGTTGGGGTTTTCCGTGGAAATTTGTCCAAAAATAAGTGTGTCAATTTTTATATGTGTGTGTGTGTGCTAGCATATTTCTCAGTTTTCTAGCACTATTATTTTCCATAGTATTTTTGTGAAAATTGCAGTGATTATTTTTTTGTTGTCGTAGCAATAAACTGTTAAATTAAATTAACAGTTAGAAGAAATAATTCGAGTTGCTGCAATAGGATTTCAGTGGTGAAATTTTCTTAAGTTCATCTATGATGGCTGAAGGAAGTTACCACTTAATGAATAATACAGAACCACGAAGTTCAAGTGCTCACTTTTAGGTTTAGCAATGCACTTGCCAATCAAAAGGAAGTTTTTGAAATCTCTTTTTATATGAAGTTCAATCATTTATGATATTATACATGAGTGTAATGGTGACATGTACTAATTCCTTCCTTCCATTGTTTATAGAAATATTGATGGTCATGACAGATGGAGTGGTTGTAAAGGTGGAACATGCAGAAGATTTTAGGTAATGTTGGTGAAGCATAGTGGACAACGAGATCAAGGCATTCTAGGACAAACCCATCAGTGGGGTATGACTTCAATGATTTTGTTACATTCTTGAAGCTATCAGCAGGAGCCTAAAGATGCCATGCAATAGTAGTACTTACAATTGTTGATAAATTTTTATTAAACATGTATCTTAATGCACTGAGGATAGTGCATAAATAAGGGGGATGGGAATGTAATACCCTTGGCTTGACCCCCAATTTGTAATATATATGTACATATAATATTTAGGTCAGTGAGCCAAAATCTATTAAGGTTTTTTTGCTTTGGTATGTATAAGTGTGTTAGATCGATAGGCCAGTATAATGATGTGCTTTAAGGAAAAGGTGCTTGTGTAGTTGGGCCAAAAAGCCTATGTGTTAAAGGGTTAATATACCTGTATCGTGAAAAGTACATACATATTAAAAAGATTGCCATCGCTGCCAGTGGATAAAAAAAGCACAGACAGTGAGGACTCCATGAATGAAAAGTTAAAGCATGTTGACAATAAGGTATATTATAATATTATAATATATTCTTATAATAATAAAGAGTAAAGACTTATAAAAGGGTGATTCCTCTATTTAGTGGGATATTTATTAGTAGGGATAGGTGTTTCGGTGTGAGGGCTTGGAGGGCAACTAGACACCTTTGAGGGAAGCAGGAACCCTTGGAAGACACAAGCTCTAGGACATTACTAACCAACTTAGGTTGGTCACCTTGGAGGTAGTGACACATTTTAAGGCACTGAAAATGTAGAGAAAGGGGTGCACTATTTGCGTGTGGGGTTGATGGCGGATGTGACCCTATTGGTTGGAGGCTGCTAGGGTTTGGTACCTTGGTCATGTTTATTTTTAGTACTAGGTATGTACCTCACTTCAATAGACATTGTTGCAGTGGAATCATGACCCCAACTTAAGGGTGATCAACTATTGAGAGAGCTAGTTCAATGCGCTCTATGATCGGGTGGCATGTCCAAGGGCTAGTTGACTGATTTTAATAAATGAGTGCTCAAACTTGTTTATGTCATTTATGATTATTATGCATTTCCTTATGATTTCTTTGGCATGATACTTTACTATTCTATCATGACACAAGGGCACAGGACAAGGAGGACATGAAAATATGAGTATTCGACATGTGACACGATGATCCACAGAACATGACACAAAGAACACGTTATATATTATATATTAAAAATTAGTGAATTACACATAAAATATGAAATATATAAAACCTTTACATGATTATACAAATTCAATCACATAATTAATGCACAATAGCATTGAGTGCAATCTACCTCTGAACCAAAAATACATCAACAAAGAGGCCCTAAATGGCTTATATAGTTCAAAAAAAGCATGCTACAACAAACAATTAGTACTACATATCATCAAAATCATTACCTATATTAGGATCCTCATCATCAATATCACCATCTAAACATTAAAATAGGATAGAAAAAGTTTAACATGTTAAATTGAGAATATATTTGAGTGATGGGTACAATTTTACTAGGGTCTTGACAAAGGAGTTCAACATTCAATGCCACCAATATCAAGATACATAGAGTGATGGGTGCAGTTTTACTAGGGTCTTGACAAAGGATTTCAACATTCAATGCCACCAATATCGAGATACATAGAGGACATGGTCCTCTTAATTAAATGCTAGTTTCATACCCTCATACATGACAAATTTGAATGGAAACATTGTAATCCCCCAATCCTGAAATCCTTAAGCTGAAGTTTGCTAGATTTTGAGCGAGATCTAAAATTCTATTTTCTCCATATGAAATCCAATAAAGTTGAAATCACTCTCAAACATCCTTAAGTCAATTAATACTAATATTAAAAATTTAAATTTCACTTTAAGAATTTAACATTACCATTAATGGCATTAGTAGGGCCTGGACAAACTAGTTCCTAACACTTAGAATCCCTTCTAGCATTGCTGAATTTCCCTTAGATGAACTGTTTGAGAGCTCCAATTGCGTGAGAATGAAGTAATCACTTTAGGAATTTAATGGCATTAGTAGGGCCTGGACAAACCAATTCGTAACACTAGGAATCCCTTCTAGGAATGCTTAATTTCTCTTAGTTGCACTTCAAAACTTTTTGAGAGCTCCAATTGTGTGAGAATGAAGTAATCACTTTAGCAATTTAACATTACCAAATGAAGTAATCACTTTAGGAATTTAACATTACAATTAATGGCATTAATAGGGCCTGGACAAATCCAGTTCCTAACACTTGTGAGAATGAAGTAATCCCTTAATCACTTTAGGAATTTAACATTGCCATTAATGGCATTAGCAAATCTAGTTCATAATCCCTTAATCACTTTAGGAATTTAACATTATCATTAATGGCATTAGTAAGGCCAAGGCCTTGACAAATCTAGTTCCTAACACTTGAGAATGAAGTAATCCCTTAATCACTTTAGGAATTTAACATTACCATTAATCACTTTAGGAATTTAACATTATCATTAATGGCATTAGTAAAGCCTGGACAAATCCAGTTCCTAATACTTGTGAGTATGAAGTAATCCCTTTAAGAATTTAACATTACCATTAATGGCATTAGTAGGGCCCGGACTTTTTGAGAGCTCCAACTGTGTGAGAATGAGGTATAAATCGATTTTAGGATTTGTTCCACTGTACACGTCCAAATTTCACATGTCCAAATTTACACATGTCCATGTCCAAATTTCAGAACATTAGTAGTCCGATATCAGTCAGTCTCGTCGGACACGTCTGTAAATATGCTTACAAATTGTTCGATAAAATGTTAGAATGGGATGTGGACTTTTGGACTACATTGATAGCGAAATATGATAAGTTTTCCGATTCCAACGAAGCACACAATGTGCTATACTAGTTGTCGGAATCATTCATGTCTGATACCAGTTTCGTGTCGGTCGCGGCGTCTGTAAATATGCGTACAAATTGTTTGATAAAATCTTGAATGGAATGTGGACGTTTGGGCTACATTAATAGCCAAATATGACAAGTTTTCCGATTCTAAGAAAGCACACAATGTGCTTTACTAGGTGTTGGAATCATGGAAGAAACAACTAAGACCATTGCAAGGGATTTTTGCATTATTGAATTATTGCATTCAATAATCTATAGGTGGTATTGCACCAGATCTCAAGGGAGAAAACTTTGCCAGTCTTCCCAACTGATGAAGAGCAGATGCTGCAATCCTTTGTAGAAAGTCGCAAAAGTAATAACTGACTCCAAAATACCAAATGAATGAACTCAAACGCTTATGCTGGTTGGCTAACGAATGCAGTTGAGGAAATCCAGGTTAGACGGCAAATGAGTTCATTAGCCATGATCTCAAAAATGGTTCAGTGTACACCATATGTTTGAGAAAATATCTAAGCGTATTGAAGTCTCTCGGAATACTACCATTGCAAGATATTCTCAACACGGGCATATCGAAGAAGTCTACAAAAGATTTTGGCATGTACATAAGGCAGGTATATGTCCAAACTAGTTCACATTTATCAGTGTTGTCATGTGCATTCAGTCACGTGGCGAGTGAAAAGGAAAACATATTCGTGTCATTCTTATTAGAAGTGGGTTGAAGGAAAATTTCCTTGCCATGAGTGCTCTTGTTAATTATGTATGCATAATGTGGTTTTGTAGCTGATGCACGACAAATGTTTGAGACGTTGCTAGTAATGTCACTAGTTGTCGATGCTATTTTAGCTGTATAGAGTTGCTCTTCTTGGAAGATATTTCTGTTTCTAGCCAACCAATTTTTCCACAACAGCATTTGGGAAATTCTTTCTGCAATGAATCCTGGTCCAATTCTTTTACTGTTCCAGGTCCTGTGTGCAAGTTTGACATCAAATAGGTTCCGATTAGGTTTTTTACTTTGTGCTCTGCTCTCTTATATATATCATCCTTTTCCTCTTTGTGACTCCTGCTGGAGTCACTTGCCAACGCATGGTTTTTTGGGAATAAATTCTGGATTCTTTTGAGATCTTAGTGATTACTGGCAGCTTCTCTTTCCCCCATTGGGGGTAAATATTGATTAACGGGAATTTTTAACCAACGCATGGTTTTCTGGGGAATGGATTCTGGATTCTTTTGAGATCTTAGTGATTACTGGCAGCTTCTCTTTCCCCATTGGGGTAAATATTGATTAACGGGAATTTTTAACCAACGCATGGTTTTCTGGGGAATGGATTCTGGATTCTTTTGAGATATTTTCTGGGGAATGGATTCTGGATTCTTTTGAGATCTTAGTGATTACTAGCAACTTCTCTTTTCCATTGGGTTAAATATTGATTAACGGGAATTTTTAACCCAAGGAAAGTTCTGTGAAGGATGTGCGGAAAGATGCTTTCCCCGCTGTTTGCTTCTTCGAAGCAGCGCCATAGGGTGGCTACTCCTTTGAGAAACCCTCTTCGTTTGACACGCAATCTAGTTTCTTCGTTTAATAAGTACTAATACCGTTTTTTCTTATGTTTTAAGATCTTAAATTAAATTATCATGTTCGACATAAAATCCCTGACCTCTATATTGCTAGGTTATTAGCTTCGTGGTTGTTCTAACCATCAACCAATTGTTTAGAGACGTACTTAACAGTATGTGCCTCGTAATTCATACAACACAACATATATATTCATATTTTTTCTTAGTGCAACCTTGTATAAAAGTTGTTGGGCATTTCTTTAATATACATAAATACTTTTGTATATTTCAGTCACATCTCTAATTGTTTTCTTTGACAATCATATAGATAGGATAACCCTATTCTAAATTTATCGATTTAAATCCATGCACCTGAGTTTGACTAGTATTCACATGCACCTGAGTTTGACTAGTATTCACTTGCAAATGAGTGGAGTCACCTACGGACTTGCTTTGACTTTATAAAGATTGATATAACTTGGTTCAGTTGGTGTTACTTTAACATGTTGCACCTGATTTTGACTAGTCTTCACTCGAAAATGAGTGGAGTCACTTATGGACTTGCTTTGACTTCATTGAGATTGATTTAACTTGGTTTAGTTGGTGTTAAGCGTAGTTGGTGTTACTTTAACATGTAAGCGTGTTTAGTGTAGTGAGTCCAGCAAAGCAAAAAAAATAAAAAAAGGGAGCAATTTCAAACAATTTTTTAAAAAGTTTCCCTCAATTTTCATATCTCATTTCACTTCTCAAAATTTGTATTAACTTTCATATCTCATTTCACTTTCCTCAACTTTCATATCTCATTTCACTTCTCAATTTTCATATCTCATTTCACTTCTCAAAATTTGTATTAACTTTTATATCTCATTTCACTTCCCTCAACTTTCATATCTCATTTCACTTCTCAAAATTTGTATTTGCTTTATATTTTTCCTGAATTAAATACAATGGAAAATGTAGTAAACATGTGGAGGTGACTTGGCACTGACTTAATGATTTCAAATTGGAATTTGTATTAACTTTCATATCTCATTTCACTTCCCTCAACTTTCATATCTCATTTCTCTTCTCAAAATGTGTATTTGTTTCAACTTTCATATCTCATTTCTCTCAAAATGTGTATTTGTTTCAACTTTCATATCTCATTTCTCTTCTCAAAATGTGTATTTGTTTTATTTTTCCCTGAATTAAATATAAAGGAAAATGTAGCAAACATGTGGAGGTGAGTGCTCTCATTTCACTTCCCTCAACTTTCATACAATGGAAAATGTAGCAAACATGTGGAGGTGACTTGGCACTGATTTAATGTTTATTTCAAATTGATTAATGATTAATGTTGATTTCAAATTGGAATTTATACATGTTTGGTGAGTGTTCTCATTTCACTTCCCTCAACTTTCATATCTAATTTCACTTCTCAAAATTTGTATTTGTTTTTTTCCTGAATTAAAGGAAAATGTAGCAAACATGTGGAGATGACTTGGCACTGATTTAATGTTGATTTCAAATTGGAAAATGTAGCAAACATGTGGAGGTGTCTTGGCACTGATTTAATGCTGATTTCAAATTGGCACTGATTTAATGTTGATTTCAAATTGGAAAATGTAGCAAACATGTGGAGGTGACTTGGTACTAATTTAAGTTGATTTCAAATTGGAATTTATATGCAAACATGTGGAGGTGACTTGGCACTGACTTCGAGTTCAAATTGGAATTTATATGGCATATTATTTGTTTTTTTCCTGAATTAAATACAAAGGAAAATGTAGCAAACATGTGGAGGTGACTTGGCATTGACTTAATGTTGATTTCAAATTGGAATTTATACGCAAACATGTGGAGGTGACTTGGCACCAGCTTAATGTTGAGTTCAAATTGGAATTTATATAGCATATTACTTTATTTTTTTCCTCTGAATTAAATACAAAGGAAAATGTAGCAAACATGTTGTGGTGACTTGGCACTGACTTAATGTTGATTTCAAATTGCAATTTATGTGACATATTGTTTACACATTTTTAAGAAATGATCCATTCATGATTTATAATGATCCAATGTGGTGACTGGGCACCGACTTAATGTTGATTTCAAATTGCAATTTATATGACATATTGTTTACACATTTTTAATAAATGATCCATTCATGATTTATAATGATCCAAAGATTCATGACCAAGCATTTAATATTTATTCATTAAATTAGAGTTTTACATTCATGACCAAGCATTTAATATTTATTCATTAAATTAGAGTTTTACAACTTTTTGAACTCTAGAAGAAGTTTCAATCTAAATATTAAATTAGAGTTTTACTAGTTATAATGATCCAATGATTCATGACCAATTTAATATTTATTCATTAAATTAGAGTTTTATAAGTTTTTGAACTCTAGAAGTTGTTTCAATGTTTCATATTGTAATATATGAATTATTTTTAGGGTGATTTTATTATATTAATTATTTTTTAAGGAAAATGTAACAACAAACATGTCGAGGTGACTTGGCACTAACTTAATGTTAATTTCGAATTAGAATTTATATGGCATATTGTTTACACATTTTTAATTTATATGGCATATTGTTTAAGCATTTTTAATAAATGATTCATGATTTATAATGATCTAATAATTCATGACAAGGAATTTAATATTTATTCATTAAAGTTTTACAAGTTCAAGGCATTTAATATTTATTCATTAAATTAGAGTTTTACAAGTTTTTGAACTCTAGAAGTTGTTTCAATTAGATATCTTTTTTGGTATTCAACTACGTTAAGAAAATCATTTATCTATGACTATTTCCATGAGAGGTGACAGGTAGTCATAAGGTAGTCGTAATTGACTAATTTCTCATGATTTTTGAATAGTACACATCTATGACCATTTCCATGAGAGGTGAGAAGTAGTTGTAACTGACTAATTTCTCAATAATCCACTTAGCATTCATTGTAATATATGAATTATTTTTCAGAATGAATTTTATTATATTAATTATTTTTTTAAATGAGCTTAATAGTCCACTTAGTATTCATTGTACCATAGGAATTATTTTTTAGAATGAATTCTATTATATTAATTACTTTTTTAAAATAAGCTTATTGTAACTCAAAAATTATAATTACATTGATTATTATATTTATTCTTTTAATTTAATTATCAATACTTATTAGGTGGAGAGTAAGGATTTATTTTAAAATATTCTAGGTAATAATTAAAGATCAAAAGTTTAGATTTATTT